>NW_026502248.1:0-12307 GCF_026875155.1 Cherax quadricarinatus | reverse complement strand
TTTTTTCTCAGACAAATTCTGGTGTCTTCCTTATACAAATTCAGGGGTTTGAAAAATTTTGTACATTTATGCAGTTGGTTTTAAGACAGTTTAGTTGAGGTAAAGACTTCGATATTGGTGAAGACTTAAATTGTTAATTGTTAAAGATTAGTCTTCATTGTTAACCCTTTCAGGGTCCAAGGCCCAAATCTGGAGTCACACACGTGTCCAAGAATTTTCAAAAAAAAAATTTGTTATTTTTTCTTATGAAATCGTAGAGAATCTTTTTGTGAAGGTAATAAAATAAAAAGTACGAAATTTGGTGGAAAATTGACGAAATTATGCTCTCGCGAATTTTGATGTGTCAGCGATATTTACGAATCGGCGATTTTGGGCCGATTTTTGACTCCCATTTTAGGCCAATTACCATTATTCCAATCAACCAAATTCTTAGCTTTTCACTAGAAATTACTTCTATTCTATCTGATGAGCACAAGAAATCGCCAAGTCAACTGTTTCAACTACAAAATAAAGTGGATGGGAAAAATTGTTAATTTGGCCAATTTAACAAAAAGTTCAAAATATTCCAAATTTTTCAAAATAGGGTCCAAATGAACAATGTAGGCATTCCTGGCACAAAACTAACATTTCCTCTGTTCATTAGTTATGTTTTGAGGCTTTACAAATAAATTCCATTTTGATTTTTTATTCACATAATGAATTTTTATTCACACCAAAAAATAAAGATTTACTGTTATGCAATACTGTAATAATTGTATAAATACATCACCATATTTGGAATGTATATTAGACCCACCAGCTGATGTTATTAGACGTGTGAGGTCGTTTGTTTACTCTTGAATATCGGCAAAAATTAACATTTCCGCTACTTTGAGCTCAGTTTCAAGCCATTTCCAATGCTAAAACCAATCAAAATCATCTCTATTTCTGTAATTATGTCTTCCATTCTATCAAATGAGACCAAGAAATCGCAAATACAACTATAAAAACATACGAAAAACACGCAAAGTTGCTGTTTTAATCGAAAAATCATGATTTCATTTTTTTTTCTCCCCATTATAACAGTGTGCTGCAGGATCTGTTTTATGTGGTGCACACATACCACATAGATGTATTCTCTCATATCTAGGCCCAAATGTACCACTCACAGTTTATCAGAGTGAGCTGAGCTCATGGCGTAGATCTACGGTTTGGACCCTGAACGTAAAGCCTAGATCTACGGGACGGACCCTGAAAGGGTTAATGTGATATTTCCATGTGATTCAACTTTATATGTATATGTTTTGTAAATTCACAAAACTATTATACATACAATATTAACCTATAATATTATGAACGAAGAGAAGACAATGTATTGTATTCAGATACTTTAAAATTAAACATAATAAGATTTTAAAAATAATTACCCAATTAATAATAATAATTTTAGCAGTTTGGGGGAAAATAGGGCCTGTGAAATTTTTTTTACGTAAAAGTTTCCCTAAACGTTGTTTTTCTGAGCACCTCTGCAAAAACAGTGATAAAAAGTTTTAAAATGATGAAAGAATTTTTTTTTTGGGGGTTTTTCTTTTTTTTTTTGGGTCACCCTGCCTGGGTGGGAAAACGGGCCGAGTGTAAAAGAAAAAAAAAAAATAAAATCGATTGTTTCCTAGCAGAAATAACCTCTAAAAACTCAAAAAAATTTTTAAAACTACTTTTGATCCAATCCCTTTGGGTTTGCCTGAGGGGGTAATTTTTTAAAAAGGGAAACAAATTCTGAATTTCCCCTTTATAAACTTCCAAGGAATAAAAGTTCCCTCAAAATCCTTTACTCTCAACAATGATGAGAAAGTATTTTCTTTTTGGGGGCCCTTTTTTTTTTTTTTGGGGTCACCCGGGCCTCGGTAGGAAAAACGGCAAACCCTTTTTAAAAAAAAAAAAATGCCCAAATCTCATCAAAATTTAAAATTCACTATTTTAGTCTGACCTTATGAATAACCAGTTATGATTGTGGTCATTTTGAGGTCACATGTTTAATAAACCCCCTTAAAACATAAAAATTTGAAATGATTTTTTTTTTTTTTTAAACACATTGGCCCACTCCCACCAAGGCAGCGTGACCTGAAAAAGAAAAAACATTTCCCATAAATCACCCCAAATCACTAAACCCAGTCTTGCCAGAACATGCTAAATACTACATTTCCCAATAACCTTTTTTTTTTTTAAACCCATGCCAGCCACCCTCCCACCGAAGCAGGTGACCCAAAAAAAAGAAACTTTTTTCACACCATCTTTAAAGGTTTTTAAAACCATTTTTTAACACAAATCCCCTTTTGTTTTTGCAGAGGGGGCCCCGATAAAAATTTTTAGATGCCCTTTCCAAAAAACCCAAAATTTTTCCCAAAACCCCCTTTTTGAAAACCCAAATTTAAACCTCTTCCCCCTTTTCACTGTGGTGCCAAAAGGGTTTATGGTTTAAGAACCCAATGTTTCGTGGCATTTTAGAAATCCCAAAAAATTCTAGTGTTTCCCATATCAGAAGAGAAACCCTGGTAGACCTATGTAGAGAAAATGGGTCTGTGTGGTAAAGGGGTGCACAGAAATAAAAAAATGGGGGAGCCAGGGGGCATTGGGGGGAGCCCCCATTTCATGGGGCCTTTTTTACCAGCTTTGGGGTAAAAAAATCCCCCACCCCCAGGGGAACAGAGGGAAAAGTTCAGTGAAGTTTTAATTTAAGGGTTTTCGGGAGGGGGGGTGATGGGAAAGCAATGCCCGGGATACCAGAAATATTACTAAAAATTTCCAGAAAAACCAAACAACTTAGGAAAACCCCCAAAAAAGTCAAAGTGCCCTTATTTCCATATGGGGGGTAAGACAGAAAGGGTTTTTTTGGGGAAATGTTATGGGAAATGGGGGTGGCGGTTGCGAAATTGCTTTAAAGTGAAAACCCAACCACCCATTTTTCACCCAACACCCCAACAAAAAAGGCTACTTTCGGGCCACTCAAAAACCCCAAAACCTCCCCAAGCGTAGCATTCTAGGAATGGTCCATGCCCTGTGTTTATATATTATAAAATATAATAAAAAATTTTTTTACTTTTGGGGTTTTGAAATAAACGGTTTTTTGTAAACAATGTAATAAGATAATTTCTGTGCAGTTTTTGGGTGTTGCATAAAGTATATAATAACTTACACATTATTTTGGGTTTTCACCCCCCAAACAAAAGTTATTTTGAAAAAAAAAAAATTTAAAAAATAAAAGAAAAAATAAAAAGTAAAAAATAAAATTACTGATGAGTGGCATCGCTGATGTTGCCAAAAGGGGGTTCATTTTCTGCCAGTTTCCATGCCTCTATATCTCAGTAAGTACGACTACATTTTTTTTTCTTTTAAAACACCAGAAAAGAATTCTTAAGATTTTGGTAAAAATTTTTTTTTTTTTCAAATTTTTTTTTTTGACACTGCGAGCAAGTTTTTTTAGCGGGGGGTTTCGACAGTGAAAAGGTTAAACTATACACAGCTGGAATCAGCAGCCCTAAAAGGTTTTAAAAACTGATGAAAGGGTTTTCCCTATCCCCTAGGTGAATAAATTAATGTTTTTGGGACTTAATGACCTAGCCCTAGAGGTCAATGTATGATTTCGGGGTACTTAAAAATTTTTTAACAAAAAGATAAAAATTCACGAAATTTTAATTAAGAGCTGAAATAACAATTGGGATTTAAATTAGTAAAGAAACATTTAATGCAGTTTTTTAAATTGCCTTTTCCCTTGAGATAAGCCCATAAAGCAATGGGTCTAGGGAAAATGAGGTGAATCATAAAATTTGTTTGGGGGGAAAAAGGGTGAAGTGCATTTAGGAGCTGGGGAAAGACAAAGAACTTTTTTTCCTTGGGGGAAAAAGGGGGGAATTTTATGAGATTGTTTTACCAACGCTTTTAAATATGGGTGTAAAAGCATGGGTGAAAATGTTGCAGCGAGGGGGAAGGGCGGGAAAGGGCCCAGTGGAGATGTCATGTCTGGGGGCAATGTGTGGTGTGGATAAAATGCAGAAAATTTCAGTATTTTTGGAATTTAGGGGGGGGTGCGGGTTTCCCAAAAAATTTGTTGTCCCAGAGGGCTGGGGAAAGGGGTTTTTTGAGGTGGTTCAGACATGTAGAGAAATTAAAGCAAAAAAAATGACTTCAAGAGTGTATCAGCCCTGTAGGGGAAAGGGAAAAAAGGGGGGGGTTAGGGGCCCCACCGGGAAAGGGTTTGGAGGGAGGGATAAAGGGGGTTTTTTTGTGTGCGGGGGGCCTTGGGGCTTCCAGGGGGCCATGAGTGACATGTTTGATAGGTAAAAGGGAAACAAATTTTTTTTTAAAATACTTGACTGTCTTTTTGGAAAGGGGACAAAAGGGGGTGAGGTGTAAAAATTTTCTGTATAGCCTGAAAAGCACAAAGGGGAGCCCTGAGACAACCACAAATGACACGGGCATAGATCAATATGGTTTAAGTGCGCAAGAATGGGCATCAATTCACAGTAAAGATACTAGCCAAAAGAAAAAAAAAATGCCCCCCGAAACGATCCCTGCCCCGGAAACCCCTGCTGCAAAACCTATGCCATCAGAAGACTTAGACCAAATCTGTGTATTTTTGGCAATGGCATGAGAATGAGAGGGGAAGTGGTCAAGAAAAAGAGAGCGGGAAGTTTACCGAGAAAAATTGGGCTTTCGGCAAGGGAGGGGAGAAAGAAAAAGACTAAAAACGCTGGAACTTCCCAAGGGGGGTAGGGAAAAAGGGGAGATGCTACATAAAACATAGGAGGTGGTAATTGAAGAGAAGACAAGGGGGCGAAGGTGGGGGCGAAGAGAGAAGGGAGGGAGCAAACGGGGTGGCGAACAAATAAAGAATGCCACAAATTATCAGTGACCTTTTTCTAAAATGGAAGAATCGGGGACATCATGAGAGCGTACACAGTAGCAAAGGGGCCCAATGGGCATACGGTGATCGGTTTAAGGATGGAACTTTCACTTCTGCATAGGGGCTCTAAACCCGGGGGAAAAAGCAAAAGCACCAAGGCAAAAAACGTAACCCTTGGTGATGAAGGGGGGTTTAAGGGGCAAAAAAGAGTAGCAGGAGAGGCCGCTGAATAGATCTGGCCCACCATAATAAATTTCGAAAAAATAGGGGGGAATGTAGGCAAAAAGGGAGATTTTCGACGATCAGCTCCCCATGAAAGATGAGAAAAGGGTTTTTAAAGGGTTTCGGGCCGGTGTGCAATTGCCTTCAGAGAGGAAAGTGAGGTTTCCCAGGTAACCTCCCCGTTCAAAAGGCCTAGAAACCTACTATCACGTTAAAGGGATACGGGACCAAGGGGTTTAAAAAAGGGATATGGGGAAGCGGGACCCACTATTTAAAGTAATTTGGTGAGTTTTGGTGGGGGAAAAAATTTAAAACCCATGTTGGGGGCCCCCAATTGGAAACACGGTCGACCGCATTTTGGAGAGAAACTGTAATAAATTTTGCCCGTCAGCCCCTCCCACATGAAAATACCCAAAGTCTTTCAACAAGAGTGATGACCAAATTTGGAGGGAAGAATAGGGGCCAAAAATCATTTATAGAAAAGGAAAAAAAGGGGTTTGGGGTTTCAAAAAACACACCCCTGGGGTAAAACCTTCATTTTGGATAAGTCCGGGGGAGAGCCTTTTTTAAATTTTCGAACCCCGGAAAATTCTGTCAGTTAAAAAGTTCTTAAGGGGATGTAAAAATCCCCTCGAAGGCCAAAAGGATTGGGTTTGGGCCAAAATATTATATTTTCCAAGTTTTCAAAATCCCCTTCTAAAGGGTAAAAAAATATGGAAATAACTGAGGGGTTATTTGAAAAGGCTTATGAACATTGTACCCAAAACGTAGAAAGGGGGGTCTAGGGTTTAGAAGGGGCCTTTTAAACGAAACCATTTTTGACGTTTGGAAAAGACTGTTGTGTTCCCCTAAATACCCACACTAAACGCCAAATTTACCCAGGCGTTCCATCACTCTCCCAAACTCACTGTAAGGGGTAAGGGGAAAACGATAGTGGGAAAATTTCCCCAAGCCCCCGTAGTCCCCCTTTTTGGGGGAAAAGGGGAGAACAAGGGCAGTTTTCCACACCCTGGGGAAGAACTCCCTGTGCCCAAAAAATAAAAACTGAAAAGGCAAAAGGATTTAAAGGGGCTGACTGATGTAAATTTTTGTAGCATACGAATATGAATGTCGTCGGGCCCAGCTCCCAAATGATCGGAAGCTAAAGAGTGTAAAATTGTAAAAGGCACATTATACTGTTCTTTCTCGGGAGAGAAGAAAAGTCCAAGGGTGCTAACTCTCTGGCAGATTTTGGGGAAAGAAATGGGGGGCATAGATGGGCCCCTGAGAAATAGGGACCAGATGATTCCAATTTCATTGGCAAAAACTGGGGGGGTTTGCAAAATCAACACCCGGAAAACCCGCAGAACGGGAGCCGGGTCGGAGAATTTTTAAACCACTCAGTTTTTTGTACTTTTTTCCAAAACTTGCACTCATAGGGGAAAAACAGGGGTGAGGTGGAGACAATCTCCCCAGAAAAGTGCATTTCCCTCACGGGTGAAAACGGCGAGCGTTTGGGAAACCTTCCCGCTTAAAATCAAGAAGTTCCTTCTCCGCGGGTCTTTGTACCGGTACCCCGCCCCATGCAGCGCGTTTTAAAAGTAAATGCAAAAGCACAAGCAGGGGAAAACCCCCAAGGCACGCATTTTTCTGAGAATGCCGCCTGAAGTTTTTGGGGGATAGAAAGAGAAGCAAAGGTTAAAACGGAGGACAAGAAGAGGTGTAAAAGCTCATCAATGGAGGGCGAAGAAGGAACCTCACTAAAAATTAGTTTGTGAATAAAGGGGTTTCCCATTTTTTCCCCATCAAATTGGGCCCCGTGGGTTTTGGAAAGGTGGTGAATAAAAAAAAGGGGGAAATAAAATGATTGGGAAATGATCGCTGTCCGAAAAACCAAGAGAACAGACCAGGTGAAGTCTAATGCGGGGAGGAAGAGCAACGGGGAGATCGATGCAAAAAAGAGTTTTGAGCCCAGGTCAAAATGGGTGCGAGTACCTGTATTTAAAAAAAAAGGGGGGGGGTGGGTAGCAAAAAAGGGCCCCTAAATTTAATCCCCCGGGAAAACCCCAGTGAGACCCCCCCCAGAGGAAAAGGACATTAAAATCGCCAAATAACAGAAAATCGTGGCGGTTTAAGACAAAAAAGCCAAAGGGAATATCTGGGATAGATAATGCCCCAAAAAGGAGAGAAAAATACAAATAACAGAGTGTATAACCCCCTATGCAAATGGGTAGGGCTTTCTGTGTAATGCGTACGAACAAAAAGTTTATGGTTGGGAAAAAAAAAACAGTGCGTAGAAAAGGGCAAAATTTCATTAAAAAGGGCCCTCAGGAAAAGGAACCCGAAGAATACAAAAAAATTAAAAGCCTAATAGGGTAAAATAAAGGCAGAGTGTAAAATTTTTGGGTTTCCCTTAACAAACACCAACAGGGGAAAACTGGGGGGACAACTCTGAAGGGCCCCCCCATTACCCAAAAGGGCCTGAATTTTTCCACTGTAAATAGGCCTGAAATTTGGGAACGATAAAGGGTTTCTAGAAATCCCCCCAGGTAAAAGGGTTTCCTACGGGCTAGAGGGGTTTAAAAAAATCCACACGCAGTGGCAAAGGGAAAAAGTTTAAGTGGCGAAGGGAAAGGTGCGGGTTTTTGAAGAAAGGAGTTCGCAATGGAGAAGAAGGGAAAGGGAAAAAAAAAGAGGGTGGATTAGTGTCCTGGATGGGTTTTGGGCCCGCAATATATTTTTGAGATTTGCTTCAAGTTTTTTTTCGGGGTTCAGGGGACGTATGGGAGACAAAAATTGGGGAAAGGAAGGAGGAAGAGTTTGAGAAAAAAAGAGCTGTAATTTGGAAATTTCACCCCCGGGAGGGGGGGGGGGGGGGAAAGGTGGAGGGAACTTGGGGAAGTGTGGGAGGGGACAGAAGAGGGGAGAAACCTGGGAGGGTGGCAAAAAAGGAAGAAAATTTGGGAAGGGGGCAAAAGGGGGAAGGCACGTAGAGGAGGAAGGGGAACCCCCCACTTTTAACAGAGCCCAAATTAAAGGGGAAGAAAACCCGGTAAAAGAGACCCGGGAAGGTAAAATGTGGGGGGGGGGGAAAAAAGAAAAAGAAGGAGGGGTTAAAGGGGATTTTTTTTTGGGGCCCCTGAGAAGTAAAAGGGACATTGGGAGGAGGTTCGTACAGGTCCCTTGGGGCAAACCGGGGTTTGTGAGGGGGGACACGAAGAAGTGAGGGCAGCCTGAAGGGGTTGAAGTAAGGGGGCGTTTTGAGCCCAACAGCAAAAGAATTAAATACAGGGTGACCCATGGGGCTTTGGGAACTGCGAGGAGGGTCAGAAGAAGTGACCCCCAGAATGGGGGGACGCTTTTGAAAACACAGAATAAGAAACACGGGGGGATCCCCCCTTGGAGGCGGAGAAGAGAAACCGCCATACAAAGGGGGACCTCCTCTTTGAGCAACGAAATTCCCGCTCATTTAAATAGGGCCCCGGCAACGGGGAGAGTACAAGGGTGAGCCTCATGACAAATTGGGGGCAAGAGGGAGTTTCGACGCAAAACGAATTTTAAAAGGGCAAACGGGGAAACCCCAAAACTGGGGATTTGGCTTTTAGATTGCAATATTTTGCTGGTGGCCAAAAGCCAAATTCCTACACTGTTTTCGGGGTAGGGGTCCCCCTTCCGAACTTGTAACCGATGTTCCCCCGCTAAAATAAACAAGGAAAGGGGGTTCATGGGTGCAAAAATTAAAAAGACCCCATTGCAAGGGGAAACGTCTTTGCCCCCCGGGCAGGGGAAAAACAATGTCCCACCTTGAGAATTGGAGATCTTGGGGGTTTCCCGCTGTTTCCCAGAATGTCCCGTGCCACATGTCTGGAAATTTTTGTTTGGGCTATGGTAAAGGGGCCCGAATAACAGTACCACACAAGAACTGAGGTTTAAAGAGTTTTTCGATATTTATAGGAATTTGTATCGATATGTAAAGAAGAGAAAAACATGACTTGAGTAAATTCCCGGACGTGTGATGCGCGGGCCCCTCTTAAGAGCAGAAAAGGGAAAAATTTTCTACCAAAGTGGCGAGGGGGCGCTTTTTTCCAATACTAAGGGCGGAAAGATAGGCAGTTTGAAGAAGTCGGGCTTAATGTAAAAAATTTAAATCCGTTGTTTGGGCTGAAACCGAGTGTGGAGAGGGGGTGGGACGACGTGTCGGCTTTTTCCCCCAGTAAAAGGGAAGGGAACAATAACAAACATTAGGAGATTGTTTTGACATTTGAAAATGGGACCAGAAATCGGTTTTGACTGGGTGGGGTGGCGATTCAAAAACGGGCCCCACCGTAGAGGGGGAAGCCGGAAAACATAGCAAAAAAGAGCGGAGGTCAGACAAATCGAAGGATCAGTGGAAGCCCCGGTACCCCGAAGCGGGTGAGGAAAAAAGCACCAGAAGAGGGGAAAAGGGGCCCTTAGGAATGTCCGAAGATTTGGCCAAAAGATGGGTTTAGGTCCCGAACGGGGTCGGTAACAATAAAGGGCCCCGGGGGGAGGGGGGGTCATGGATCGGGTAAATCCATGGGGTTTGGTTCTTCTTTCTTTTTGTTTTTTAAAAAAAAAAAAGAAAGAAAATAAAAAAAAAAAAAGAATAAAAAAAGGGGGGGGCCGGGGAGGGGGTAGTTTTTCCCAGGAGGGGTAAAAGGGGTAGAAATCTCCCCCCCGCCCCAAAAGGACCTCAGCACCGCAAGTAGCGCGGAAAAAAGCATGGGAAACCCCTGCCATAAACCCTTTTCCCATCATGCCATTAAAAACCCGCAATCCGGGATAGCAAAACCCCACATCTGCCGAGCTACCTTTTAGTGGGCAAAAAAAGGGCGGGGGCCGGGTATTCCCGCCACAAAGCCAAAACCTCCCTTTGGGGGGCCATCCCCCGGGTTTCCCAAAAAGGGGGCTTCCAGAGATACACCCCTTTGCCCGAAAGACAAACCCCAAAACCCCCCCTCTCCCCGGGAAACCGGAGAAGGGGTCGGAAAAAATCCCCAGGCCGATCCAGATTCACAGCAAAATACGCCACCGCCTAGAACCCCCAACGGAATGGGGTGGGCCCTGGTTTTCCCTTTTCCCCCTACCCGGGAAATAGCACGCCCGTGGGAAAAAAAACCCAAAGGGCCCAAAAAAAGGGTGGGGAAAAGGGAGGGGTGGGGAGGAGGGGGAAAAAGGAAAAAAAAAAGGGGAAAGGGTTGGGGTAGGGAAGGGGGATTTGGGGGGGAATTAGGTTTTTTGGGCTGAGGAAGGAGAACGACAGGTCAAAATTTCCCCAGACCAAGAGCCTCTTCACCTTTCCAAGGAGCCCCCCCTTGAAGAGGTGTGATGCTTTTTTAAAAGATGTCATTTTCCCCCAAAGTAACCTCCAATTAGTTTTAATTTTCCGAAATTGCTACATGGTGCATTGAGGCCCCGTGGAACAAAGAAAATTATCTCTGGAGACAAAAGAGAAATGTTGAGAATAAAAGTGATACTAAACTCTTATATGGGTTGAAGCATGGGGTTTTGAATGTGGCCAGCAAGGGGGAGGATGGAGGCAGTGAAGATGTCTGTCTGAGGGCGATGTGTGGGGTGAATATTAGGCCCTAAAAAATTCATAGTTTGGGGATTAGTTTGGATTACTAAAGTTTTATCCAGAGGGCTGAGGAAGCTTTTTAGGGGGTTTGGGCGAGCAAAAAAATTTGGGCTATTGGAGTGGGGGTATAAATCCCGTAGGAAGGAAAGACGGGGTAGGGGGCATCCTAGGAAAAAGGGTTTCCTTTACGTTTGGGTATACCTTTGAAAATTTTGAGAGTATTTTCAAATCCTGAGCCCGGCCAGGGCCCCGGTTCGTCTTGTTGGCCTTTGCCTGGTCCCAAACCCGCTGTTACTGCTGGAGGCCCCCCCGCCCCACATATCCATCACAGCCCCGGGGTTTACTGGCACCTGAAAAATAAAACTTGTTTTAGTTTCCCTTTGAAGGCTTCAACACTTGTTTTCCCGCAGTGGGGTTTCTGATATTTTTCTGGTAAGAATGTTGAAAAATTTTGGGGCCCCGGATGTTGATACAGTGTTCCCTTTTTGTCCCCCACGCACCCCTGTTTTCCCACTGGGTTTATTTTTACCTTTTCCTTTCCCCTACTCTCACTCCAGCATGTTATGGCAGTGTGGAAAATTTGGGGCCCAAAACCCTCGATTTCCTTCCAGGGATAATATTACACGACCTCTCTCTTTCCCCCCGTCCAAAAGTACATGTTTAAACTTTTCAAAGGGGTTCCCAGAGTTTTTGGGGCTTTAAATGGCTCAATGTTTAGCCGTAAACGATCTCTGTTTTTTTGGGTTTCCAAACTCCCCATAATTTTTTCCCCGCCCTGAACAGGGGCCCTCAGCACTGAGCAATATTCTAAGTGAGGGGGCACTAGCGATTTTTAAGAGTGGGGAACTATCGGGATTGTTTTTCCCCCTTTTTTTGAAAGTTCTCAAAACCCACCCATCATCTTCCTGGCTGGGCGTGTCTTTTTCTTGTTTTTGGGGCTTTAACCCCTTTTACGTTTCCCCAATTTTATAAAAAAACGTCTTACGACCCCAAAGTTTTTTTCGTATTTATTTCGCATAAATTCTAGCACTTTAAATCAAGCAGGAAAAAAACTGGTAGGGGGCCCACATGTGAGAGAATGGGGCTCCATGGTCAGTGTCAAACCCTATAAAAAAAAATCGGGGACCATGGGGCATTGTGGGGAAAGCCATTTCAGTTTCCTTTTTTTTAGCATGTCTAGCGGGAAAGAAATATGTGATTCCCCAGCAAATCGGGACTCTTCTCTTCTCAAGGGGATGCTCTTAAAACAGATGGAAGTGTCAGTGAAATCCCAAATTTTATATTTGGAGGAGTTTGGGGACCAAAAACAATGGGAGGAGGGGGGGGAGGAGGGGGGGGAAGAGGAGGAAGGGGGGGAAGGAAGAGGAAGAGGAGGAGGGGGAAGAGGGGAGGAGGAGGAGGGGAGGGGGGAGGAAAGGGGGGAGGGGGAGGAGGGGAGGGGGAGAGGGGGAGGAGGAGGAAAAAGAGGGGGGAGGGGGAGAAGAGGAGGAGGGGAGGAGGAAAAAGAAGAAGAAAGAATAATATTGGGTTTCCCTTTTAAGCAAGAAAAAAAAAAGTCCCACACCCCCTGACAGTGACAAGATAAGGGGGGATTTTAAAATCTGATAAAAAGGGTACTTTTTTATGAA
>NW_026502247.1:0-19589 GCF_026875155.1 Cherax quadricarinatus | reverse complement strand
CTTTGTTTCGCTTAGAGCCAGGACATCCAACTTCTTTTCATTCATAACATCAGCAATCATCTGTTTTTTTGTCATCCGCACTACATCCCGCACATTTAAGCATCCCAGTTTTATAAAGTTTTTCTTCTTCTCTTTTTTAGTAAATGTATACAGGAGAAGGGGTTACTACCCCATTGCTCCCGGCATTTTAGTCGCCTCATACGACACGCATGGCTTTACGGAGGAAAGATTCTTTTCCACTTCCCCATGGACAATAGAAGAAATAAAAAAGAACAAGAGCTATTTAGAAAAAGGAGAAAAACCTAGATGTATGTATATATATATGCATGTGCGTGTCTGTGAAGTGTGACCAAAGTGTAAGTAGGAGTAGCAAGATATCCCTGTTATCTAGCGTGTTTATGAGACAGAAAAAGAAACCAGCAATCCTACCATCATGCAAAACAGTTACAGGTTTTTGTTTCACAGTCATCTGGCAGGACGGTAGTACTTCCCTGGGTGGTTGCTGTCTACCAACCTACTACCTAAATAAATAAATAAATAAATAAAATAATAAAATTATACTTAATTATTCACTGGATACTTTTTATTTGGGAGTATGTATTATATTAGGCTAAAATTATATACATTACAATATGTTTAGACTGCAGAACAAGCATTTATCTCAGGCTGTAGGAGATTTGAATCTATATACTTTGGGACAAAGTACACAGTACTAAACACACCTTGCTAGACCAGTCAATGCTCTGGTGCCCAGCCAAGCTCTTGAGAGAGATGGCACCAACGAGGTAAGATATTGTACAGGCTGCTCATAGTGGTCTCAGCAGTAATGTAAGGCGAAAAAGGAAGTGTTGTCTTGTAAAAAACTACAACAGATCTTTAGTTCTTGAACAAGATTTAATTTACTAGTTTGTTTTCAGGACTTCCATTTTTTATATACTGTTATTTTATTACACCTGTGAAGTACATTCTCCCTCAACATTTGTGTTTTCCACTTTCGTGGGCTTGGAACATTTGCGAATTCCCAGCCGCCAAATCATATCTGTTGAGGACTTTGAAAGGTGATGAACGACATTGATAGAAGCATAATTCCCTACAAAACTGTTTGTAGATAGGAAGAAAGGGTCTCAGTTGCCCATCACAAGGAAGCCTGCCACTACAGTCCCCCATCCCTTTACCCAAGGTCCTATCGAAGCTAAAACCTTGGGTAGTTTCAAATTTAGGTGATAAATACTGAATGAAGGGGTTGGATTTGAGTTGGACTTGCACTTGAGTAAACGGAATTATGATGAAATTAAGACACATGTGCAACATCTGGGTGTCTTAATTGTAGACGTTTTGCCATTCAGTGGCTTTATCAATACAAATTCCAGGACATAATTATAGAATTATCAAAGCTTATTGCTCGGGTAGTGTTTATTCTGTTAGTGGGTTGGATTTGTGAAGGACCTGCCAAGTATAGGCCAACAGGCCTATGCGGTGTTCTTCCTTTCTCATGTTCTTATGTGATTATTGTTTTTGGGGCTATAGGACCCAACATGTATTTATAAGTAACAGTTACTCTGGAATACCTAATTATATTGAATTGATGGGGACTCAGTTCTAAATGTCATAAGGGCTGATCAACCTTATGACTGAAAGGGGAGCTGGGTCAAGCCTATTTTTTTCAATATAATAGGTTATACTATAGACACAAACTGTGAAGGCTTACTCAGCCCTGTAACAACTTGAGTCAGTATTACTCAGGCTGGCTCCTCCTCAGGAAAATTAGTGAATAGAAAAAGAAATAATAACAGACAAACATAAACACTTTATTATATAGAAAATATAAAATGTAAAACACTTAAATATGAAATATTAATCCTACATTAAAGAAAATGAAAATGAAAAATATAAATGATAACTGAATTCAACGCTAATTTAAATGTATATAAAACGTGGGTGTCTGGTGTTGGTGACACTGTTGTTGAAATCGTAGCCGTTGCTGATGATGGGGGGGGGGTCGCAGGTGTTGGTGACCACCACTGGCTAGATCTTCACAGATTATTGCCGTGAGTATAATATCCCGATGACAGGAAAGCAGGTTCTTTACCGCTGCAATGCTGTGGAGTTACGTCCTGCAATTTCCTACAGGTGCACAGGTAGACTTCAGAGAAGTCTCTGGACGTTAGTCCTTCTCCTGTTCTGCTCGTTGATTGCCAGGTGACCCTCTCTGACATCCAAGCTGGAAAGATAGACAGGTTACCCACTGCTTAAATAATCACTCTTCATGGTAGTGTACAATATTCAAAAGACGTGGTGATTATTACAACAGTCAACCTAGAGCAAGACTGAAAGGACTAAGTTTATTATTGGTCAAAAGTGAAGCTTTCAACCAATAAATCCACTAGAATACAAGGCAGGCATGTACTTACAGTAGAGTTGGGAGCTGTGAGCCTAGTGATTTACTGTTTAACCAGAGCCCCACACGTCACCTTTCAGGGGGGGGGAGAAGAGGGAGGGGACAGGATAGCGGGAGCTTGACTGATCCTACCTTAACAAGTAGCCGGCAGACAAACTATCAACTTCAGGGAGGGGGAGAAAAGGCGGGAAAAACGGGAGATTGACTTACCCTACCTTAACTAGAAGCCAGCAGTGAAACTACTGATACTATATATATTCCCTCTACACCTATCTATTGAACTTTTCCCTCACACTCCCCCATGCCAAGACTTATAGTCAAGGAGTATAAGAAGAATAGGCGAGGAAAAAGTTCTAACATGTTGAAGTCGCGTAAGGCAACAAATCTTCTACTGACTGTCACGACTTAACCAGTCAGAGAAATAATTGGATGAACCTTTGATATACACAATATGGAACTTAAAAGCCTGGGTGCCAATGTCCACCTAAAAGGCGACTGTTGGTTCCCTTAAAAGTTTCTAGGTATATCAAAGGTTTGTGGTCCTTTTCTAAAATGAATTCTTTCCCAACAAAAAAAATTTTTAAGTTTGGAGATACCCCACACAAGGGCTAAACATTCCTTTCTATTGTGGAGTATCTTGTTTCTGCGGGAAGGAGTTTCCGGCTTGGGAAGCATACGGGGAAGGGGAAAGTACCATCAGGGTATTGTAGTAACACCGCACCTAAGCCATATTGGAGGCATCAGTTCTCAAACAAAATGTTTTATTAATATCTGGAATCTTAAGTATAGTGTTGAGAATTTTGGCCTTACCAGCTATGTGTATATATATAAATATAGGAAACACTTAGCTGATAAATGACAGCGAATCGTCTACACAGCCCCCCCTGCAGACGAGGTCTAGAAGCTGTCGAAACCATCACAACATTGGGCTGTCAAGAGACACAATTTGTAAGTATAAATTACCCCTAGGGGGTGTTATGTCAGCATATTTCATTCGATGATGGCTGACGAAATACCTACTTGTTTGGACTCAAAAGTCCACACCTTACTGCCGATTATAGGTTGATTACAAACTCCTTGTGACTCAAGAATTGCGCAATCCCCCCGATCTACAAGAATTCGTAACATACCTTGCTCTTTGTAACGTGAGCTATGGTGTTCTCAACCCCTTCGACAGTATGGGTGACTGATAGAAGCTGAAGTGTCCTTGATGTCCACGTCTTCCATTGTCTAGGAAACGCACACTGGTACACTATGTTCCACAAGATTTGTCTTTATTGTTCACAATGTATCACAAGAGAAGCTGATCACACTTCCTTAAGTGTTTGTGTTAGAGACACTTTGTTCACACTAACGCACAGATCAGTATCCTGGCGTCAGTGTCACTCTCCCTAGAGTCAAAGATAGTCTGGCGTCGCCACACCGCCCCAAGCCATCACTGCCCTAGCACAAAAAAAAAAAAAAAAACGCTGACCTAGTACCTTGCATCCTTGTCACCTCCTCGATGAAGCAAAGCAGAATGTTTGTTTCTTGCTGTCTTAAGCATAGACAACAATATTTTTACTATGGTAATAAAGTGGGAGCAGGATTTTCCTTAATTGTCCTGCTAAGTAAGAGATGTACTGTCTCTTATAAAAATACACTTTGAAAACACCGCTGCAAGGAGCAAGGTCACTTGGGACTATGTGGCATAGCATCTGTGATCAATTACTCACTCTAGCAGTAAACAAGACGCTCGCCCCTTCTGAGGGCTTGGCCACTCAGGGCTGAAAGGGGCTGAAGGGGCTGATACCCCCCTCCTGGAGAAAATTTCTCCACACTGGGGGGCGGCGGAGGTTCGCTGCAGGTGAACTATTCATCACTTAACATTAATTTAATTTTCTCACTCGCCACCACTGCTGCTTGTCTTTTCTGAACAGCTTTAGTCTGTGTGGTTTCTGGAGAATCACTAATTTTGTTTTCAACACTGTGTAATTCTAACGGCACTAGTTTATTTATTGTCCACTTATTCACTACACCTTTGCTCAAAACATCAACTGTCCTGATGATTCCATTTGCATCGGGATATATGGTCACAATTTTTCGTGGCCATTGGGACCTTGGACCATCATTGTCGATAATCACTATGTCACCAGGTCTTAAGGACTTATGATTTCAGGAACACCAGCTCCATAGAAGGGGTTCTCTCAATGAGGTGAGATAGTTTTCCCCGCCAAATTTTCTCCCAATGTTCAATCACTTTATTAAGGTGTTTGAATTTACTTCTGAGTTGCTCAGGTTATAAAAGTATGATCCTCTATGATTTCTTTATCATTCATGGGAGGAACAGGTTCGAGCCTTCTGCCATGGAGTAAATGAGAGGGACTTAACACTTCTAAATTGTCCAGATCATCGTAACATAAGTTGAGGTCTGTTGTTGACTCTATTTCTATTTCAGTCCAACTGTACGGAATTCTTCTAAGTCTATTCTCTGACGATGAAGAGTCTTCCCTTTAAACAACGTTTTACAATGCCGATAAATTCTTTCATAAAATCCGCCGTGCCATGGAGATTTTGGAGGAATGTATCCCCAAACGACATCTGCGTTGATTCAGCATCTGTTGTACTTCTGGTTGATCAAAGATCTTGCTTATATAAGCAGCCCCAGCAAACAAAGTTCGTTTGCATTATCTGAAATCATCAGTCTGGGACATGCCCTTCTGGCTGCAAACCTTCTGAATAATTTGATAAAAGTTTCAGCAGACATGTCAGTGGCTACTTCTAGATGTACTGCTCTAGTTGTAGCACAAGTGAACAAACAGATGTACACCTTGAGGGAAATTTGTCAAAAGTGTTGGGTTTAAAAAAAAATTTGGGCCAGTATAATCTACACCTGTCACCTCCAATGGAGTTTATACGACAAACTCTTTCAGAGGGATATGGAGGTGGACCTGGATACTGACATACTCGCATATCGTAGTGACGACAAGTAATACAGTCCTTTATTTGTTTTTTTCACACTTTGTCGACCTTGAGGTATCCAGTAGGATTGTCGTATATGACAAAGTGTGTCAGCTACCCCACCATGTAACACGTTACTGTGGGCGTTTTGCACAATCAGTTTTGTTAGCCAATGATTCTTGGGGATCAATATTGGATGTATGGCTTCTTTAGGTAGTGAAGAATTATGAATTCTTCCTCGACCCTCTTATAATCCCTTTTTTGAGTCGAGATAAAGTCCTAAAGAATTAATCATACCCGGTTTCTTTGGGGATTTACTTGTGTTTCTAGAAATTTATATTCTGTAGAGAAAACGTCTTTCTGTATTAGTTTCACCCAGTATTTAATGGGTTCAGGATATTCATAATCAGGTTTTATTCCTTTAATGAATTCAAGACAAGAGCTGTAACTCTTAATAGTTTACCCAAAGAAGATATTTAGATCCATCAATGACTATTTCTGTTGTGGGTGCTGCAGTATTTTTCACAACTTATTTCTGCTGTGTTCAAGCAGACTGTTCTTCTGGCATAATGTGAGCTTTTTGCTGAGGCCAGTTATTTCATCAGAGAGCCAGTTCGTCTGTGGAGCCATAATTTATTATCCACAAATTTCTTGAGTGGGACACCACGTGACAACATGTCAGCTGGATTCTCTTGGGGAGAGACGTGAAGAAAGAGATAATCTCTCTGCATCTCTTTTATTTCTGCTACTCTGTTCTGTACATAGACCAACTTACTCTTATTATTTCTTAACCACTGGAAAAACTGCCTCATTATCACTCCAATCACGGTTTTCTCAATAGTGAGATGATCAAGTACTTTGTTGAGATAGACAGCTAATTTTGTACCTACATAGAGTGCTGTCAGTTCCAATTGTGGTACTGTTCTGACCTTCAAGGGTGCTACCCTGGCCTTTGAGTAATTAGTGACTTCCTTCAGCATTACTCATGTAAGCTACAGCGCCATAACCTCTGGTTGACGCATCACAGAACACATGTAATGTGTACTTGTTTCCCTCTTGACCTATTTGTCTGGGGAAAAAGTAATTTGGGTGAAGTTGCTTAAACTCCCTGGATATTTCTTCCTACTTGACTCATTCTAGAGGCAAGTTCTCATCCCATCCAATTTTGAGTTTCCATGCATCTTGCATAAGCATTTTAACCTTTTATGGTAATTGGTGAGACGAGTCCAGAGGATCAAAACATGTGATACCTCTGACAGTAAACTACGTTTAGTGAGTGTACTGCATGATTTATTTTTTTCCTTTTGAGACTCAAAGTATCTTCCCGGTGTTCCAATTAAGTCCCAGCATTATTGTTGCAATCAGGAATTTCAGTTTCAGGAAATCTTCTTTGATAAGTTTTTCCCCTTTAAATTTCTTTGAATTTGTATTCCACATCCTTAGAGGCATATTTGCTTTTTTCATCTCCTTGTTAGCTTCTCTGTATAAGGATTTCAAATCCTCCTCTTTATTCACAGTACCTTGAAGAAATTTTCCCCATAGAAACTTTTCTTTAAGACTTCTTTGAAGGGACTTTCAGATTTCTTCAAATGTGTATTTAGAGTAGCCCTTTTAGTAAGAATGGAGAGGATGTTGCACAAATAATACTGATTGAAACGATAAGTTTTCACAGGACTTTGAGGATCATGTGGATTTTCAGGCCACAAGAATCGAGTATAATCTCTATCTATTTCTTGTAGTCCTACTCTTAAGAAAGCCTTGGAAATATCAGCCATGTAGGCATATGGGTTTGTGCGAAAATTTTATAGCACGTCCTCCAAGCTTCCAGTTAGTGAGGGTCCGGTCATCAGACAGTCATTAAGACTTGCTACATCTTTATTTGCACGTGCGCTGCAATTATATACAACACGTAGTGGAGTGGTTTCAGAATCTTTTCTGACTCCATGGTGCGGGAGATAATGAGCGTTTGTCTTCAACTTATCTTCGACTATTTCCTCAATGAATTTATTGTCCAACTGTTCTTGTATGATATTATCATAGACAGTCAGTAGCTCTGGATTCTTCCTGAGCTCATGTATTTGTGCTTTCATTTGTCCGAAAGTCATGCGATAATTGCTAGGTAGATGTGGTGGATTTAATTTCCATGGTAACCTAACCCAATACTGTCCATCTTTGACAGTGTCCAAATATTGGTTATAAGTCTGAGACTCTTGTGGGCTTGGTTTATTTACATCAATACCTATCGCATCTAAATCCCACAACTTATCAACTGGTTCATTCATTTCTTCCAGTAATGATAATTTTTGTAAAGTAAAAGGACACAAGTGCAACTAATGTGACATTTATTGTGGCAACGTTTCGCTCTCCAGGAGCTTTATCAAGCCATTACAAACAATACATGGACACAGAGGGTATATAAAGGCTCAGAGTGAGGTGAATACTAGTGAGGTACCATTTCGATGTTCACTAGTGGTAGTAGTAGTAGTAGTAGTGGTAGTGACAAAAGTAATACAATATGGTAGAGCAATTAATTCGTACATGAGTAAAAGGATATAAAAGCTATTACTTGGGTAACATAAAAATAGGTTGGACAAATATAAACTGGAATGAGGGCAGGTTTGTTTCATTTTTTCCAACACTCGTGCTTTGTGTAGTATAACAGGAGAGACTATGTGATGGCAGGTTTTACAGTTTTCAGGAGGATTGCATGCTAAGACCTTCGAGATGGTGAAGCTGCCGTGTTTTGTTTAAATTGTATCAAACCGAGCGATCAGTGCTGATTCAAGGAGCACCTTGCGTGTTTGCGGAAATTAGTTTTCTTTTATCACTATTTGGCGTCTCTCTGAATTTCCATAAGATGATTGGTGGAATTTCGTTGTTTGTAACACCATGCGTTTGTTTAAGTTGTCGTTTCCTACATGCGTATATGTGTTCATTGAGGGCGGGTGTCGAGGTTTCTTGCTGTTTCACCTACGTAGATACTTGTCACAGCCTCCACAGGGTATAGTGTAAACTCCTGCCCATTGACTGGTTCGTGGTGCGTGGTTTTTGTCCATGGTTAGATCCTTTAATGAATGGTAGAAGCGATGGCGACTCTGTTGTTAGCTTGGTGAAAGTACTTTTGAGACGTTTTATGTGCAACCTGGCTGTTGGGAAGAATTATAACTTTTGGAGCGGTGTTGATGCGTGGAGAATTGATGATCTGAAGAGCTCTTTTCTTGCAGTCTTTGATGAAAAAAGAAGGAAATTGTAACTCAGTCAATTCTCCACGCATCAACACCGCTCCCAACAAAGTTATAATTCTTCCCAACAGCCAGGTTGCACTAAACGTCTCAAAAGTACTTTCACAAGCTAACACCAGAGTCGCCATCGCTTCTACCACTTCAATAAAGGATCTAACCAGGACAAAACCCAAGCACCACGAACCAGTCAATGCAGGAGTTTACACTATACCCTGTGGAGGCTGTGACAAGATCTACGTAGGTAATTCTACCAACTTTATTACAATGATAATTTTTGTTGTGGTACATGATCAGCGGTTATTCTCGTAACTAGTACATTTTCCACTGAATCAATATCAGCTTCTTTCCCACTTTGAGAGGGAATGGGACCACATATCATGTGGCCTCCTGCTGTTTTCAGCAAGTGAACATCATGTTTACTTACTATATTTTGCACAAAACAGTGATAATAATCACTTCCAATGATTAAATCAATTGGACTAATTGTGTCCGTCTGTATGTCAGGACAGGCTAACTTGACCTTAGCTGCTTTCAGTGCTGCAACTGTTTCTTTTAATCACTCGATCTGCACAGACTTAGGCAAATCATCTACTACCAAGCCTTTCATACTGGTATTTTTTTCCCAGTTTCCTAGACCAACATTGATTCTGGCTAGTCATATGTCTGTTTACCATAATTGTGGAAAAAACAGCTATATCTAACTGTATTTTGGCATAGGTTTTGGTCTATTCCGTGTCTGCAGCACTGTTCTTCTATGAGGACCTTTGTAGCCTGATCAAATAGTGATTACACATTGGTTTGTGAAATTTATTAGATAACTCAACTCCGAGCTATCGGATAGCATTTGCCTTAAATCTTATCTCACACATTTAATGCTGTTGCTTGTTGACTTACCTGATTTCTGTGGAAGTCTGCTGCTGTTCAGCTAAAGTATTTGTGCATAATGCGTATGATGCATACCCTTGCTTTTAAAAACACTTCTTCAGTGATCATTTTTCCTCCCTTGGTGTTTCACCTAAAAACACTGATGCATCCTTTCAGCTGATGAACACGTTGTTAACGTGCCTCCATTGGATGTGTATTGAATACAATACTGTGTCCCAATGTGTTCCATCACAAAGTACACATTTTGGAGTACGTTTATGTTATGCTTTTGTTTTACGTCTGTTGTATTCACAGCTTGAAAAATGCCTATATGGGATTTCACGCATAAATTGGTTTAATGGGAGTAGTATAACTCTTTTTATACTGAGTGAAAGGTTTATTATCCACTGGTTTGGGGATTTTTCATCTGTCCTCGTTTGCTTGCATGCATGAAACTAGTGGTTTGTAAACCATTGCTAATGTTCTCACCAGTGAAATAGCCATTTATTTGAACATAATATTAACGTTCAATAGTTTGTGGTGACAGCTTCTCCTGACAATACCACTGATAAACTAATCACATTGTCCTTAGTATATTTAGCATCTAGAATGTGAGACTATTGTTCTAATGTAATTCTAAATGCCTGTAAGACTGAAAAACAATGTTTGGGTGGCTTGCAAGCTTGCTATAAACTGCATGTCACCTCTAGCCTGTCAGCAATCGAAGTAATTGTCTGCTATGACACTAAGGCTATTTGATAATTTACTTTTAACCACCGAATGACTTAATCAGTTCATAGTGTTCTCCCTTCACAAGACATTAAGATAATTGAACTTTAGCCATCTCATCTATTTCCAGTTCGTTGAATTTACTATTGGATGAAAACCCTACTGAATTCTTCATAATTATGACCTTGGAAAATAGGTAATGACAATGTAAGGTAAGCTGGTAATGACCACTATTTGTTACAGGGTAACAGGTGGTTCCCACTAGTTATAGTAGGTCTCTGTGACAGAGTATCTTACGGCAGATACCTGTACTCCTGTCCACCTAATTGTTGATCACTAAAAGTATCCAAAACATTTTTAATTTCATCCCTCAATATGGATCTGATTCAGAAATTTTTTTTTTATTTTCAAATAGTATAGTCTGAATTAATTAATTCCAAACGTGTGGTAAATATATTCAAACGTTGAAACTCAAGCACATCAAAATCTAAGTTTGGTATACCTTTTGAGGTCTTTGAGTTCATCCTATACAGAACTGCCATTAGATTTCTTTCTAATTGTGTAATCCTTAGTCTGTAAAGACTGAAACTGAGTTTTCAAACAGCCATTTTAAATGGTATACTGAAAATTCCAGCACCACAAACTTAGAGATTTTTAAATAACACTGTAATGCATAACACTGATGTTTTGGTTAGCTTAAGTCAAGGCAATAATCGAGTCAGACACACTGACCCACTAAGGCTTAACCTCAGTCAATGAAGGAGGGTTCACTTAGTTTGGCGTGTCAGCCCCCGGGCCCGTTAGTCTCCCGGGTTATCTCGTGTTTATTTTCACGGTCGCTCTTACGGCTAGTAACTTTAATGTTGTGCCATCACTCCTATACGATCCATTACCTCACTAGCCCTGGAACCATTCTTGGGCCGGAAAACATTATATACTGAGTCAAAAAGGCTCGAATATTGTGCACTACCTAGCAGAGTTTACTGCCAGAGGGAATCATAGGCCTGTGTCCCGTGTGGAAAAAAATAATAATAAGAACTTTTCGTGTCGAGAAAGAAAGTCCCCTGAATAACATTGAGTATACTAGTGTATAGTGTATACTACAGTGGCTCCCTAGTATATTGATGATAAAGGCTAAAGTGTCATTTGAAACAGTGAATTTTGTAAATGAAGTGATAAGCCTATAGAGCAGGTGCCAGAAGTCGCCAGAAACTTAACCACAGTCAGCTGTTTTAATAAATCTTCCTGTCTGTGCTAGTGAACTCGCAGTATAAACTAGTGATAACCAGTGAATAGCAGAATACAGTTGATGTATTAGCAACTAACCAGTAAAATAATGTACTTAGTGGAGGGGAGTGACTTCATTAGTTGCTTTTTCTTGAAATACGAGTCTACAGTGAATTTTCATAAACCTGTATTACCACGTCGCAATATACACAACGAGAAGCAATGATTACTACAGAAAAAGCGTCCTTCCTCCAAAATTGCTACCAGTCAACTATAGTGATAATATAGCATTTATTGTGGTGGAGACAAAAAAAAAAAAAAAATAGAAGAAAGCCAGATACAGGCGATTGATAAACCAGGTTTGAGGTCGACGTATTCGTCTTTGTAGGAGCTGCCAGATATCACCGTCTCATCAACACGCAAGTTATACATGATGTATCAGTCAAAATCAATATTACTCGGGTAGATAATTTCCAGAAGAATCCTTCATGTGTTAGCTCAAATCACGAACAGTATGTTTTAAATAAGTGACCCCCACTGAACAAGCAGACGGACTGGTCCGTACCCTTGACTGTCCGAACCCGGGACTGGTTTCAAACAGTTTTCGATGACAATAAAAGCAGACTGTAAACACGGAGGGGTTTGTAGGCGTGCCCCTTAGAAACACAAACATTAAAATCAGGAACATGACGTAAGCTGTCCAATTTAAAAAAAGATTAGAAACAGAAATACAAATAGCTAGAGCTTCATTTTTGTAGGTTATTAATAGAATAATCAAGAGGTTGCTAGTAGAATTGCAGTAAATCAACCATTCAAATCATTATGCAGCTGTGTGTAGTTCTGTGGTCAGTCAAACAAACTGGCTTCCCCAAGATAAATGTGGCATTTTGGGTGAAATTGGTGTCACGCTACTTGTGCAGATATCCCAGAACTAGCTACAAGCAAGTAATAATACAGAGAAGAAAAAAGTGTTTTTGGTATGCCCAAATGAGGAAAATCTGTGGACTAAAATCACAAGGTATTAAAAAGAGGAACAACATCAAAGCTGCTTTCATAAGAAAACCTGAAGCTTTCTACAACGATATGGAACATAAAAAGTCTGGGGCTGAATGTAACTGCGCCTTGATACTGGCCATGTAGTCCCAAACTGTAAGGCTGGAGTTGATGTCCTGTAGTCAGTAAATGTGGGTCTGATAAGTGCGGTCCTGGAGACAGTAAATGGTGAAGCTGGAGGTGCTGTCCTGGGAGACAGTAATGGGTGAAGCTAAGGTGCTGTCCTGGAGACAGTAATGGTGAAGCTGGAGGTGCTGTCCTTGGATACAGAAATGGTAAGCTGGAGATACTGTCCTTGGAGACATAAGTGGAAGCTGGAGATTTTGTCCAGGTAGTCGGGAATTGTATGCAGGAAGGATACAGATAAATGACCTCATAGGGGACAGGAGCCATAGTAGGGAAACAAGTGTAGTCAAAGATAAGTAAAACCAATATTGCAAACTGAGAAATACCGCAGGAAATAGCAAACAAGAGAGGACTCCAAAGCAATAGTGAGGATAAAATTACCAAAAACCACTGGTGGGAGCTCCATTTGTTGGTGCAAGGTAGGATAGAAGTAAGACAGGGAAACTGTACCAACAGGGAATACAGTCACATGAAACCCAATGCAAAATCGGAAACCAAGCCTGTCACAATACTATGCACATGTATCTGCTGGCATGGGGCAACAGATGGGACATGCAACTATGACCACCTCTAGAAAAAGCCATGCCCATATGACAACCGAAAATGCAAACGTCCCATCCTGTAAGCTTTTTCACCCTGAAATGTGTACCTCTTCAGTACAGGAAAGACTGTGCAATAACTTAAAATGCCAGGCATACCATCTAAAGGGGACAAAAAGATACAAAACATCCAGGCCATGGAAAACCTGGTACCACAGCCACTCAAGAGGTGAGGTTTTTTAGTGCCGGAAGGAAAAAAAACTGGCAGGAAAGGCAGAAATCGTACACCAAATCCAGTGCATTCCTGGAGTGGAACCACAGTCAATGACTCCACTCCAAACTTCAACAGATACGTTACTAATGCCAGGAAAAAAATCCCCCCCCAGTACCAAAATACCACCATATCCGATTAACCATTACTTCTTTGCAAATATACAAGGGTCTAAAGCCAGCCAACAAACATCAAAAAACCTTTCATCCTGGACCTGCTTGCAGATGCAAAGGCAATGTTCGCGCTTTCACTGAAGACCCACATAAGATCACTTGGACAACGAAATCATGGATCCCAGGTTACAACCTATACAGATGTGACAGAGTGAACAGCAAAAGGGGGGGGTTGGCCTGTACATAGCAGAGTCACTTGTTTCCCACAGAACTGCTTAAGCCTCAAATGATGTAGTGGAAGTTTTAGCATAAAGGTCGAGAACCAAAACCTAGTCATTGGGGTTTGTCTACAAAGCCTCCGGATGCAACATCCCGCAATTCCAGGAACAGCTGTTAAAAAATTGACCACGTTTTGAAAATCTTCCAGCTCCTCCCACCCAACATCTTGCTCCGGGGGGACTTCAATTTAAGGCACCTAAAATGGAGGAATATGCAAATAATATTGTTGCAGTAATAACACCAGGAGGCAGCTCTGATGAAAACTCACACTCACACGAGCTTTTAAATCTCTGCACAAAATTCAATTTAAAACCAGCAAATAATAGAGCCTACTAGACTGGAGAATACACTATACCTCATCTTCACTAACAATGATGATCTGATAAGAAATGTCACCATATCAAAAACAATATACTCAGATCACACATAATTGAGGTTCAGACATGTATGCGTGGAGCCCCAGAACCGACAAAATGAGACTAGTCACGAGGGAGCATTCACCAAATTCAACTTCAATAACAAAAACATAAATTGGGGTACCAAGTAAACCAAGCCCCTAACCGAAAAAGCGGGGAAGATATACTAAGCAACACAGACCCAAACTTATGCCTAGAAACAGATTAACTCGGGGGCACTCGATGTATGCACAAGGCTTATTCCTCTAAGAAAAAGGAGGAGTAGATGAAAAAATAGAAAGAGACAGGTGCTCCCCTTTACAGCGATGGAAAAGAATAACAGAGCGGCTAAAAGAGGTAAAATATATCTGAAATTTCGCAGAGAGACACTGGTCAGAGAAATAGCAAGCATCGAACTTAAGCTAAAAGAATCCTTTAGGAGTCAGGAATCGCGGGAAGAACTAAAAGCCATAAATGAAATCGAAAGAAACCCAAAGTATTTCTTCTCCTATGCCAAATCAAAACCGAGAACAACGTCCATATTGGGCCCCTACTTAAACTAGATGGGTCCTAAAACAGATGACAGCAAGGAAATGATGAGCTACTCAAGTCCCAATATGACTCAGTTTTTAGCAAGCCGCTAACCAGACTGAGAGTCGAAGATCAAAATGAATTTTTTATGAGAGAGCCACAAAATTTGATTAACACAAGCCTATCCGATGTTATCCTGACGCCAAATGACTTCGAACAGGCGATAAATGACATGCCCATGCACTCTGCCCCAGGGCCAGACTCATGGAACTCTGTGTTCATCAAGAACTGCAAGAAGCCCCTATCACGAGACTTTTCCATCCTATGGAGAGGGAGCATGGACACGGGGGTCGTCCCTCAGTTACTAAAAACAACAGACATAGCCCCACTCCACAAAGGGGGCAACTCGATGTATGCACAAGGCTTATTCCTCCTTTAGTTTATAAATCTTCATTTCTCTGTTACTGGCTGTTTCCATTCTCCTTGTATCCTATCTACCTTTTACTCTCAGTGTAGCTACAACTAAAAAGTGATCTGGTATGTCTGTGGCCCCTCTATAAACATGTACATCCTGAAGTCTACCCAACAGTCTTTTATCTACCAATATGTAGGCCAACAAACTACTATCATTTCGCTCTATATCATATCTTGTATACTTATTTATCCTGTTTTTCTTAAAATATGTATTGCCTATAACCAAACCCCTTTCTCTACAGAGTTCAATCAAATGCTCCCCATTATCATTTACACCTGGCGCCCCAAGCTTGTCTCCCACACCCTCTCTAAACGCTTCTCCTATTTTAGCATTTAGGTCCCCTACACACTCGCTTAACATCTCCCAAAATCTCTCTCTCCTCTACACTCCTCTCTTCTCCAAGTGCATACACATGCATTATGACCCACTTTTCACATCTGACCCTTATTTTAATCCACATACTCCTTGATTTTATACATTTATGTTTCCTCTCCTGTCTCCATAACTGATCCTTCAACATTATTGCTACCCCCCCTTCCTTAGCTCTAACTCTCTCAGATACTCCTGACTTAATCCCATTTATTTCTCCCCACTGATACTCTCCTACCCCCTTCAGCTTTGTTTTGCAATGGGTGAGGACATCCAACTTCTTTTCATTCATAACATTGGCAATCATCCCTTTCTTATCATCTGCACTACATCCACGCACATTCAAACATCCCAATTTTATAAAGTTTTTCTTTTCCTTGTTTTTAGTAACTTATACAGAAGGGGTTACTAGCCCATTGCTCCCGGCATTTAGTCACCACTTACGACACGCATGGCTTATGGAGGAAGAATTCTGTTCCACTTCCCCATGGAGATAAACAGAAATAAACAAGAACAAGAACTAGGAAGAAAATAGAAGAAAACCCAGAGGGGTTAGTATACATATACATGTACATGCATGTGTAGTGTGACCTAAGTGTAAGTAGCAAGACGTACCTGCAACCTTGCATGTTTATGAGATAGAAAGACACCAGAAATCCTACCATCATGTAAAACAATTACAGGTTTATGTTTTACACTCATTTGGAAGGACGGTAGTACCTCCCTGGGCGGCTGCTGTCTACCAACCTACTACCACAGGATGTTAGTACCTCCCTGGGTGGTTGCTGTCTACCAACCTACTACCACAGGATGTTAGTACCTCCCTGGGCAGCTGCTGTCTACCAACCTACTACCACAGGATGGTAGTACCTCCCTGGGCAGCTGCTGTCTACCAACCTACTACCACAGGACGGTAGTACCTCCCTGGGCGGCTGCTGTCTACCAACCTACTACCACAGGATGGTAGTACCTCCCTGGGCGGCTGCTGTCTACCAACCTACTACCACAGGACGGTAGTACCTCCCTGGGCGGCTGCTGTCTACCAACCTACTACCACAGGACGGTAGTACCTCCCTGGGCGGCTGCTGTCTACCAACCTACTACCACAGGATGGTAGTACCTCCCTGGGCGGCTGCTGTCTACCAACCTACTACCTACCTGGCATATAAATGCCAGATAACAAGTTTACACTAACATATATTAAGTTAGCAACAGAACTAGGCATTAAAAATCAATTAAAAGTAAAATACACAGTACACAGCGGTGGCCCGGTGGCCTGGTGGCTAAAGCTCCCGCTTCACACACGGAGGGCCTGGGTTCGATTCCCGATGGGTGGAAACATTTCGACGCGTTTCCTTACACCTGTTGTCCTGTTCACCTAGCAGCAAATAGGTACCTGGGTGTTAGTCGACTGGTGTGGGTCGCATCCTGGGGGACAAGATTGAGGATCCCAATGGAAATAAGTTAGACAGTCCTCGATGACGCACTGACTTTCTTGGGTTATCCTGGGTGGCTAACCCTCCGGGGTTAAAAATCCGAACAAAATCTTATCTTATCTTATCTACACACATTATTCACCTCAAACTATTTGTAGTCTTAATGTAGGGCAAAAGGTGAGTAGTATTTATTGTAAGAAGTCGGGTGTGGGTAAATATGGTAGCCCTGCTGGCCACCCCAACCACACTTAATATATTAAGACGCTAAAGGACCCCAGTGGAAATACAACAGTCGCCGATAACACACTGACTTTCTTGGGTTATCCTCGGTGGCTAGCCCTTCCCTGGGCTAAGTTTTTTGTCTAAGACAAAGGATGATAAACAATTTATAGTTTATTATTGTGGAAGCGTGGTTGACTTTGAATGGAAAGAGCCCGTGTTGAACCCTGGAGGAAGTGTGGGAGAGTCTCGTAACACCTGATGCCCCTTCTACTTAGCAAGTTGATAGAAACCTAGACGCTAGGTTATGGGTCGCATCCTGGGGAGGCCCTAATAGAAGGGGGATGCAAATCAATCAATCTGACCTTTTTTTGGGGTTATCCTAGGTAATTTACAGACTTGTTACTGTATAATGTAGTGTTGATCATCCAAAAACTACGTAACATTGTAATAATCCTTGTAAATTTGTCTTTTTCAACCTTTCCTTCATTTCCTTCTTCCTCTTCTGCTGTCTGATAATCTTTGCTGTAGTTTTCCATCTATGCCATTTTCTTTCACACGTGATTGATCACGTGAAAGAAAATGGTTTAAATGTAGAACCATGATACCTTGAACACTGGCGCGGGCACTTAACAATGATTGGAAAACTTCCCCTTGTCGCAAGACGCTACAATGATGGATAAAGCTTCCCTAGTCGCAAGACGCTACAATGATGGATAAAGCTTCCCTAGTCGCAAGACGCTACAATGATGGATAAAGCTTCCCTAGTCGCAAGACGCTACAATGATGGATAAAGCTTCCCTAGTCGCAAGACGCTACAATGATGGATAAAGCTTCCCTAGTCGCAAGACGCTACAATGATGGATAAAGCTTCCCTAGTCGCAAGACGCTACAATGATGGATAAAGCTTCCCTAGTCGCAAGACGCTACAATGATGGATGAAGCTTCCCTAGTCGCAAGACACTACAATGATGGATAAAGCTTCCCTAGTCGCAAGACGCTACAATGATGGATAAAGCTTCCCTAGTCGCAAGACGCTACAATGATGGATAAAGCTTCCCTAGTCGCAAGACGCTACAATGATGGATAAAGCTTCCCTAGTTGCAAGACGCTACAATGATGGATAAAGCTTCCCTAGTGCAAGATGCTACAATGATGGATAAAGCTTCCGTCCAAAGCTACAATGATGGATAAAGCTTCCCTAGTCGCAAGACGCTACAATGATGGATAAAGCTTCCTAGTGTGTGTGTGTGTGTGTGTGTGTGTGTGTACTCACCTATTTGTACTCACCTATTTGTGGTTGCAGGGGTCGAGTCACAGCTCCTGGCCCCGCCTCTTCAGGACTGGTTTCAAACGGTTTCGTTGGACAATAAAGCAGACTGTAAACGGATGGGGTTGTAGGCGCCCTTATAAACACAAACATTAAAAATCAGGAACGTGATGGTAAGCTGTCCAATATACAAAAACAGTTAGAAACAGAAATACAAATAGCTAGAGCTTCATTTAAGGAGGTTATTAATAGAATATTCAAGAGGTTGCTAGTAGAATTGCAGTAAATCAACCATTCAAATCATTATGAAGCTGTGTGTAGTCTGTGTTCAGTCAAACAAACGGGCTTCCACATGGATAAATTGTCATTTTTGTGGAAATTGGTGTCACGCCCCTTGTGCAGATATCCCAGAACTAGCTACAAGCAGTATTAAAACAGAGAAGTGTTTTTGGGTATGCCCAAATGAGGAAAATCTGTGGACTAAAATCACAAGGGTATTAAAAGAGGACAACATCAAAGCTGCTTTCATAGAAAACCTGGAAGCTTTCTACAACAGATGGGAACATAAAAAGTCTGGGCTGAATGGTACTGCCCTTGATACTGGCCATGTAGTCACAAACTGTAAGGCTGGAGGTGATGTCCTGGTAGTCAGTAAATGTGGGGCTGATAGTGCTGTCCTGGGAGACAGTAATGGTGAAGCGGGAGGTGCTGTCCTGGGAGACAGAAATGGTGAAGCTGGAGGTGCTGTCCTGGAGACAGAAATGGTGAAGCTGGAGTGCTGTCCTGGGAGACAGTAATGGTGAAGCTGGAGATTATGTCCAGGTAGTCGGGAATTATACGCAGGAAGGAATACATATAAATGACCTCCATAGGGACAGGACCATAGTAGGGAAACAAGTGTAGTCAAAGATAAGATAAAACCAATATTGCAAACTAGAAATACCGCAGGAAATAGGAAACAAGAGGACTCCAATAGCAATACTAGAAATGACCAAAGGACTGTGGAGCTCCATGTGGGCTAGGGAGATAAAGTAGAAGGAAACTCCCAACAGGATAAGAGTCACAGAACCCAATGCAAACGAAATACCGAGAATAGCAACAAGAGGACTCCAA
>NW_026502236.1:0-19541 GCF_026875155.1 Cherax quadricarinatus | reverse complement strand
AGTTTGTACTGCTGTTGTGAAGTTATTAAGGCTGCCTAAATTGTGAAGTCTGAAAGTGACTTTAGTAGTGTCTTGGGGTAATTTGCCAAGATTTGCTATGAGGTAGGTAGGGTAGTGATCTGTGGTATTATCTGTGATTATGCCTGATTTTAAAGGGGATATGGTGTTGGTCCCGATGTGGTCTAGTAGGGAAACACTAGTCTCTGTAACTCTTGTAGGTTTTGTTACTGTTGGTAGTAACATGCAGTTACTCTTAGTGTTTGTGAATGCAGGAGATTTATACTGAAGTCACCTGAGAGTAGTAAGTGATCTTTGTTCACGCGTGCATCAGTTATCATACTTCCTAGGTTGTTACTAAAACGGCTAATGTTTGACTGTGGTACTCTGTAGATGCTTATGACTGTGAGAGGTTTTTGTAGGTATTTGGATTTGAATTTAGCTATTATATATTCCCCATGTTCATCCTTTGTGCATGTATTAGTGTTATATTCTAGTTGGTCTGAGTAGTATATAGCTGTGCCACCCCCTTGTTGATCTGGCCTACAGTTGTGTATGGCTGTGTAACCAGGAATGACATAGACATCTCTAGTATCAGGCTTTAGCCAGGCTTCGGTGAGAGTAATGATGGACATACTGGCATGCAGGGAATTTAGTAATGCTATGAGGTCATCGTAATGTTTGCTTAAAGATCTGATATTGTAGTTAAAGACAGTTATGTTGTTGTTGGCTCTGAGAAGTGCCTTTGATTGTTCTGCTGTGTAGTAATTACAGTTACTGTTTGATTCATTTAAGTCATTCAATAAGAGGTTGGTATCAGGATTAATTCTTGTTATCATAAGTTTTATAGTGAATCTATAGTTAGAATTAAGTATAAGACAAAGTAAATATTCTAAAGCTATAAAATAGCACCTGAATTATTTTAACAAATATAAAAATATTGAGCTAAGGTAGCTCTTTAAAGCTAAAATAAAGGAGTCAATATAAAATGGACTAAAAAAAAATTTGTGGTGAACAAATAGAGTGATAATCAATTAAATGAGCTAGGGAATATAATGGCAAAATAGTGAACTTATTACACTTTAGCACCTGAGAATAGCACCTTGATTATTTGAACAATTGTGAATATATGAACTAAGGTTGTTATATAAAGCTAAAATAAAGGAGAAAATATATAAGGGACTAAATTAAATAATAGTAAACAAAGTTAAATTGGCAGATAGTCACTATGATATAATATTGATTTGGGAGTAAGATCTGATTTGTTATATATATCAAGTTGAGCAATTTATTGTACTATAAAAAGTAAAAATAATATGAGGTAGTTGGTAGTAGCTAGCAAAAGATAGTTTTGGGCCTTTAACAATAATGTAATTGAAATATACACTAATGCACACACAATAGTCACTAAGATATGAAAATAATCTGAGAGTAGGAATTGCCTAATAGCATAAAGTTTGAGCAATTAATATCACTATAGGAATATTATTTGAGGTAGATGATACAGCTAGTGGAAGAAGGGTTCAAGGTCTTTGCACATTAGTGTGTAGGAACATACACTGTTTTGATATCAGTATTTGAAGAAAAGGGAAAATTAGGTAATGATTGGTAAGAGAATTTTAACAGTGTTTAAGTAGGAAAGAAAAAGGAAATTCAAATATTATTATAGAGTAAGTTATCCTATTAACCAAATAATAAATTGTGATTGAGAATCTTGGAAGATAACTCAATTTATGGTCACACAAGAACTGTGTGGGACACCTGGGATACGAGGTAGGTAAATACAATCTAGGAGGTGATACTACCAGGGATTAGTTTTAAATAATACAAAATTCATAAACAAACGTAGTAAGGATTTGGTTTACTAATATCAGTTTGACTCTGTAATGTTCGCATCATGCAGGAAGTTTTGCTAGTTCATTTTCATTTGTAATATAGTACACACGCCTACATTTGTTTTTCCTACTAGAATTTGTCCATCCGTACAAAGCACTGGTGAATTTAACGTTATTCTCAATTTTAGTTATCTCACTCACAGTACAGAAGTTCTGGTCCGTTTTTCTCGGGAGACTCTTTATTATATAATTTTTCTTGTTTTTTTTTCTTTAAATAGATGAAATTATTAGATCTTTTTCCTGTCTTGTGTGAGAAATTCCTGAGCATAACACTTTTCTCTTCGTTTCCCTAGAAACCGTGATTCTATTTCTTAACATGCAGCGTGGGAATCCATGTTCAAACGACGTTTCTACAAGAAATTTATAGTAATTTTATATCAGGTATTAGATATGGGTAGCACGTCTGCTCACAAACCCCATATATTTTTAGAATTTATGTTTCCTTGTTTTTTTTATCGCTTTTTCTTGCATTATTCTTTCTAATATAATTAACTGACTATTTGGCATAATATAAGAGTAGTGGCGGAGCTTATCCCTAGACTTCTAGCAATCATGAAGCACCTGGGAACCCCGGTAGTATTCCCCTCGCCGGGGAGGTGGGGAGGGGGGGAGAGCCAAGTGAAATCACTTCATTATTACCGCTTACATCAACCCAACGCTTATTTATCTATCAAAATTGATCTAATATGATAAATAAACACAATAATAACAAACAAACAATTTATATCACTCTAGACTGAATAAAATCAGCCCATGAATGGCAGAGTCCATCAGCATATCGTAGAAAAATGATAACTCGTCTCCGTATCGTCTTGAGTAAGAGAAAACGGTGTTTTGAAGAGGAATAACTGCACTAGGACCCAGTTTAACTAAGAAATACACAAACCAAACGCGATTTTCGCGATTTTTTTTTTCCGAGACGTGGGGGCCCTGCCGGCGCCTCCAGGCCAATACTCGGAAGTAAACTTATTCACTAATATCGCTAAGGTACGCCTTATTACCTAATTCAGGTGCAATAATATTCACAGAGAATTGTAAAAAAATGATTTCTTTTAATTAATTTCCGAGGGAATTTTTTGAAATATACCAAATACTTTGGATTTATGGGGAGTAAAGGGCAGATTTTAATGCAACACTCCATGAACTAACAAACTTTATTTTTGTGAGATAAAGATAAGGTAATTAGAGGAAAGGTCCTCCAGGAAAATTATTACTAGCTGTGTTTCTCTGGGCACCAAGTATCCAAAACAACCTTACGTCGTCCATAATGAGGACTACCATCCTGCCAAAAGGCATTTCAGTAAATATACATCCTTTTTTCAGTCTTTTCCTCAGGTTGTTGTTTGAGGTATCTTATTTGATAAATATTTTCAGAAAGAGAGAAAACACTTTGTCTTGCACCAAAACTGAGTAAACTGATGGTAAACAAGAAAACCTCAATTAATTGGATGACATCGCTCCTAAGTCTGTGCAGATCCAGGGATTAAAAAGAAACATTTCAGCACTGAAAGCAGCTAAGGTCTAGTTACCTGTCCTGACATACAGACGGACACTATTAGACCAATGATTTTATACATGGAATGATTATTATCACTGTTTTTGTACAAAATATAGTAAGTAAACTTGATTTCACTTGCTGAAGAAAAAACTGCAGAGGCCACATGATATTGTCCCAATTCCCTCTCAAAGTGGAAAGAAGCTGATTTGATTCATGGAAAATGTAACCAGTCACGAGAATAACCACTGATCATGTACCAACATGCAAAAATTAATCATTACTGAAGATATGAATAACCATTGATAATTGTGGATTTAGATGCGATATGTATTGATTAAGAAACCACTCCACTACGTGTTGTATACAATTGCCGCGCACGTCAAATAAAGATGTAGCAAGTCTTAATGAATGTCTGATGACCGACCACACACTAACTGAAAGCTTGGAGACGTGCTTATGAAATTTTGCACAAACCTATATCCTACACTGCTGATCTTTCCAAGGCTTACTTAAGAGTAGAAACTACAAGAAAGAGATAGAGAATTATACACGAATCTTGTGGCCTGAAAAACCACATGATCCTCCAAAGACCCTGCGAAAACTTATCGTATCAAATCAGTATAATTGTGCAACATCCTCTCCATTCTTACTAGAAGCTACTTAAATACACATCCTGAAAAATCAGAAAGTCCCCTTCAAAGAATCCTTAAAGAAAAGTTTCTATGTGGACAATCTTCAGGTACTGTTGAATAAAGAGGAGGATTCGAAATCCTATACAGAAAGCTAACAAGGAATGAAAGAAGCAAATAAAATCCTTCTAGGGATGAGGAATACTAATTTCAAAGGCAGTTTAGGGAACATATGACAGAAGATTCCCCTGAAATTGAAATCCTGATTTGCAACAACAAATGCTGGACTTAACTGGAAACACACAGAAATACTTTGAATCCAAAAGGATAAACAATAAATCTGCCGTACACGTCACCAAACGTAGTTTTACTGTCAGAGTATCACAGATGTTTTTAAACCTCTAGTACTCTCACGTCACTCATTACCATAAAGGGTAAAATCTTATGCAAGATGCATGAAGCTAAAAAATGGAATGGGAATGTGAACTGCCTCTAGAAATGAGTCATACATGGGTAAAATATTCAAGGAGTTTAAAAACATCTCATCCAAATTAAACTTCCCAAACAAATATGTCAGAGGGAAACAAGTATCACATTACATGTGTTTGTGTATGTGCAACCAGAGTTATGGCGCAGTAGCTTACATAAGTAATCTGAAGAAGTACACAATTACTTCAAAGACCAGGTAAGCACCCATGAAGGTCAGAACAGTACCACAATTGAACTGACCATCACCTATGTATGTACAAAATTACAGTCTATCTCAACAAAGTACTTGATCATCTCACTACTATTGAAAAAAAAAAACCGTGAACTTGGTAGTTATAATGAAGCAGTTCTCCATTGGTTAAGAAATAATAAAGTAAGTTGGTCTATGTACAGAATAGAGTACAGAAATAAAAGAATGCAGAGAGATTATCTCTTTCTCCACGTCTCTAAACCCAAGAGAAGCCAGCTGACATGTTGTCACGTGGTTCACACTCAAGAAATTTGGTTGTATAAAAATTATGGCTCCACGGACCGAACTGGCTCTCAAATGACAAATAACTGTCCTAAGCAAAAAGCAAACATTGATGCTAAAAGAAACAGACTGCTTGAACACAGCATAATAAGTTGTGTAAATACAGCAGACCACAACAAAATAGTCATTGATGATTCAAATTACTCATCTTGCTTTAAATCATTGAAGGAATAAAAATCTAATTATGAATATCTTGAACCCAATAATATACGGTGAAACTAATACAGAAAGAAGTTTTCTCTACAGAATATAAATTTTTAGAAACACAAGATAAATCCCCAATAGGACCCCTGTTTGATTAATTCTTTAGACTTTAATCCCTCGACTCAGAAAAGATTATATAAAGGAAGATTCATAATTCTTCACTACATAAAGAAGCATCATCCAATATTGAACCCAAAGAATAATCCTTGGCTAAATCAAAACAGATTGTTTCAAAACGCCCACAGTGAACGTGTTACATGGTGGGTAGCTGACACACTTGTCATAATTTTTTTTTAAACGAACCAAAAAAATCTTACTGATACCTCAAGGCGACAAAGTGTGAAAAAAACAAATAAAGGGATATGTAATTTACATTGTCACACAAATGCGAGTATGTCAGTATCCAGGTCCACCTCCATACCCTCTGAAAGAGTTTGTCATATCACTCCATTTGAGGTGACAGGTAGATATTACAACTGGACCAATAATTTTAACCAAAACAGTGTGACAAGTTCCTATCAAAGTGTACATCTGTTTGTTCACGTTGTGCTACAACTAGAGCAAGTACATCTAGAAGTACCACTGACATGTCTGTTGAAACCCTTATCAAAATTATTCAGAAGGTTTTGCCAGCCAGAAGGGCATGTCCCCAGACTGATGAATTCAGATAATGCAACGAACTTTGTTCTGGTGCTGCTTATATAAGCTAAGACTTTGATCAACCAGAAGTACAACAGATGCTGATCAACGCAGCTGTCGTTGGAGATACATTCCTCTAAATCTCCATTGGCACGGCAAATTTTTATGAAAGAATGATCGCATTGTAAAACGTGTATAAGAAACTCTTCATTGCAGAGAATCGACTTAGAAGCATTCATACAATTGTGACTGAAATAGAAAATAAGTCCAACAACAGACCTCTAACTTATGTTACCGATGATCTTGGACAATTTAGAAGATAAGTCCATCTCATTTACCGCCATGGCAGAAGCTCGGAACTGTTCCTCCATGAATGATAAAGAAATCATAGAGGATCCTACTTAATTCGAACCTGAGCAACTAAGACGTAAATTCAAACACTTAATAAAGTATTGAACGTTGGAAAAATTTGGCGAGAAGACTATCCCACCACATTGAGAGAACACTTCTATGAGCTGGAGTTCCAGAAAATCATAAGTACCTTAAGACCTTGTGACATAGTGATTATTGACAATGATGTCCGAGGTCCCAATGACCACTTGGAAAAATTGTGACCATATATCCTGGGGGGGGAAAATTCAAATGGAATCAATCTGACAAATTAATGTTTTTAAGCAAAGTTTAGTGAATAAGCGACAATAAATAAACAGTGCCTAGAATACACAGTGTTGGAAAATAAAAATTGTAAAGAATGGTTCAGAACCGACATGTTGATAAATTGACACATGTTGCAACTCTTGGTATCTTTATTTTATGAAACGTTTCGTCACACAGTGGCTTTCATCAGTCCATACATAGAAAACTTGAAGAACAGAGAAATGAGTAATCAGTCCTCAACCTGAGAACCGAAGGTTTCAGTCCATCAATCTTGATAGAATAAACATGCATATGAGCGAGAAGGAGCTTATAAACCGTAAGCAAGGAGAGTGCAGTCCGTCTAGGTGGTGTCACATTTGTTCATGTGGAATAGTCGTGCCCAAAAATTAGGGCAACGAAGAATTCCTAAGTATTAAATCCAAGAATTGCAGTGTCTGAACAGGTATGTATATGAATGTTTCAGAGAACGACATGTTGATAAATTAACACATTTGCAACTCTTGGGTATCTTTATTGAAGAAACGTTTCGCCAGCACTTAGAATTCTTCGCTTCCTAATTCTTGGCACGACCTACTTCCACATTGACAATGTGACACCACCTATGACCTGCTGCACCTCTCCTGCATACGGTTTATAAGCTGCTTCTCCGCTCATCAGCGTATTCTACTCAAATTGATGGACTGAACACACGACTCAAGGATGAGGAACTCATTACCTCCATTCTCCTCCTCCTCCTGTTTCTTCAAATTCCCCTATGTAAGCCTGATGAAACCACTGTGTGGGGGGGGGGGGGGGGGGGGGGGGGGAAAACGTTTCCTCCCAATATAGACACCCAAGAGTTGCACATTTTTCGAAAATAAAAATAGTGATTCTCCAGAAACCACACAGATTAAAAGGCAAACAGCAGAGGTGCGAGTGGAAAAAATAAAATTTTAAATGTTAAGGATTAAAGTTCCCTGCAGCTAACCTCTGCCGCCCCATGCGAAAATTTTCCCAAAAGGGGGGATATCACCCCACTTCAGCCCTTTCCCCCTTTGAGGGCCCAGCCCTCTCAAAGGGCAAGCTTCTTTTTTACTCTACAACAAGTAATTGATCCTAGATGCATACAAGTATGTTACGGTAAAGCGACCCCCGCTCCTTGCAAAGCCCTTTCAAAGTGTAGTTTAATAAAAGACACCCCATCTCTTCCCTTAGCGGCAATTAAGGAAAACCCGCTCCCCCCTTTTTACCTTTGTAAAATAGTGGACATTGTTGTCATCTAAGACAGCAAGAATAAAGCCCTGCTTTGCTTCAGGAGGAAGGGGAAAGGGAAGCAAAAGTACGGGTCAGCTTTTCCTTTATTTCGGGGGGCATTGGACGGCGTAATGCTGTGGGGTCAGATTATTTTTGACTCTATGAGAGTCACACTGACCCCAGGATAACCAAAAAAGAACATGATCCGTGCGTTGTTGAACAAAGTGCTCCAAAACCGATAAAATTTACGGAAGTTGATTAACCCCTTTAGTGATAAGTGTAACATTTTGATGAACATGTGACAATGAGGGTTGAAACCCACAAGTGTAGTGCAACATTCTTCAAAAAATCATTCTTCAATCAACTAAGGGAATCGGGGCGTAACACGGTCAGTAAAAACCCAGGTAAGTTTTTTAACTCGTAGACTATATTGACTGCACAGTTTAGTCGAAGTTTTGAGTTAGTCACTTTTCATAAAACCCCGGGGATAATAAATAAGTAAGTTAATTAGGTATACACAAAAACAGTTTCATAGAATTTCTAAAGCAGCATTGGTAGAGAACCCAGGGTAACCAAAAAAAAAGTCAGACGAGTGACTTATTTCCGAGGACTTTATTCCACACAAATACAACGTCAGCCATCATGAAGAAATTGCTGACATAAAACCCCCTGGGGTAATTTATGATTAAATATTTTAACTTTTTCAGCCCGTTTAAAAAGTGGATGTACGCTTTTCAAGACCTGTCTGCAGGGGGGGCTGTTGGGCGATTTCCCTTTTTATCAGCTAATATCCATATTTAATCAACCTTACTGGTTAAACCCTTTCTCAAAAGTCCAAAAATAATGAGATAACTGATAGGTTTAAAGTGGTGGATTTAATTTCCATGGTAACTTAACCCAATAATGCCCCTCCTCATATCTGACAGTGTCCAAATATTGGTTATAAGTCTGAGACTCTTTCGGGCTTGGTTTATTTACATCAATACCTATCGCATCTAAATCCCACACTTTATCAACTGGTTTATTCATTTTCTCCAGTAATGATAATTTTTGCTGTGGTATATGATCAGTGATTATCCTTGTAACGAGTATATTTTCCACTGAATCAGTATCAGCTTCTTTCCCACTTTGAGAGGGAATGGGACCACATATCATGTGGCCTCCAGCTGTTTTCAGCAAGTGAACATCATGTTTACTTACTCTATTTTGCACAAAACAGTGATAATAATCACTTCCAATGATTAAATCAATTGAAGTAATAGTGTCCATCTGTGTGTAAGGACTTAGCTGCTTTCAGTGCTGTAACTGTTTCTTTTAATCCCTGAATCTGCACAGACTTAGGCAAATCATCTACTACCACAGCTTCTACTGTCTTTTTCCTGTTTCCTAGACCAACAGTGAATCTGGCTAGGTCACATGTCTGTTTACCAGATTTTTGGAAAAAATCAGCTATATCTAACTATTTTGGCAAAGGGTTGTTTATTCAGATTATGTAACACTTTTCTCTTTATGAAAGACCTTTGTGAGCCTTGATCAAATAATGTTAGCACATTGGTTTTGTTTAATTTATTGGAAAACTCAACTCGAGCTATCGGGAGAGCAGTTGCTTTAAACTTATCTCTCACATTTTATGCTGTTGCTTGCTGACTTCCTGATTCTGTGGAAGTCTTCTGTTCTTCAGCATAAGTATTTGGGCATAATGTTGTATGATGCATACCCTTGCATTTAAAGCACTTCTTCAGTGAGCATTTACCTCCCTTGTGTTCACCTAAACACTTGGTGTACCTTTACAGCTGATGAGCTCGTTGTTTACGTGCCTCCATTGATATGTGCCCAATGTGATCCATCACAAAGTACACATTTTGGAGTACGTTTATGTGTGACAATCTGTTTACTGTCTGTTGTTTTCACAGCTTTATAAGTGCCTACATTCTGTGATTTAGTGGGAGTAATACTCTTTTTATACTGAGTTGAAGGTTTATTATCCACAGGATCTGTAGATTTTTCTTCTTGTCTCGCTGCTTGCATGCAAGAAACTATTGTTCGTTAACCATTGCTAGTTTCTTCACAGGTAAAATAGCGTTTATTGAATATAATATTTAATCGTTCAATAGTTTGTGGTGACAGCTTATCCTGTACAATACCACTGACAAATCAATCACATTGTCTTAGGTCATATTTAACACCTAGAGATATGAGACTACTGTCTAATGTGATCCTAAATGACTATAAGTCTGAAAAACAATGTTTGGGTGGCTTCAAGCTTGAAATTAAAACTGCGTGTCTAACCCTGGCTTTGTCAGCCTTTAACCACCGGAGATGACTTAATCAGTTCATAGGGTTCTCCCTTAACAAGGCATTTAAGATAATTAAACTTAGCAATCTCATCTATGTCAGTTCGTGAATTTACTATGGATTGAAAACCACTAATGAATTCTTCATAATTATGACATTGGAAAATAGGTAATGACAAGGTAGGTAAACTTGGTAATGGAATGCCTGGTGTGACAGGTGTTGTGGCAAGTGTAACAAGTGCCTGACCACTAGTTCTAGTAGTTCTCTGTGACATAGTTTTGTAGCAGGTAGCCTGTACTCCTCTCCACCTTAACTGTATCCAAGACATTTTTAATCTCATCCTTAGATGGATTTGTTTCTAGGAATTCACTTTCATATTTCACATAATCTGAATCTTGAGTCAGTCTTACACAGACTGAAATTAGATTTTTTAATTGTGTAATCTTAGTCTGTAAAGAGGTAAATTGAGTATTCAAACAAGCCATTTACTTGGATACTGATAATTCTAGCACCACACTTAAGAGTGTTTAAAAACACTTCACTGCTGTACAGCTGAGTGCTTGTTATGCTCGACTCCGACACTACTGACCCACTAACCGTGACCTCAGGGTCAGTGACTATTTTTTTTATATATTTTATTTTAAACATTTCAGTACATGGAATAAAAAAAAAAAAACAGAAAACAAACCATCAAGGGATATTTTATATATATATATATATATATATTATTATAAAATATTATATATATATATATATATATATATATATATATATAATATATATATATATATATATATATATATATATATATATATACAAAATGTATATATATATATATATACATATATATATATATATTTTATATATATATATATATATATATATATATATATATTTATATATATTATATATATATATATATATACATATTTATATTTTATATATATATAATAAAATATATATATATATATATTTTTTGTATATATATATATATATATATATATTTATATATATATATATATATATATAATATATATATATATATATATATATATATATGTATATATATATATATATATATATATATATATATATATTATATTATATATATATATATAATATATATATATATATATATATATATATATATTATATGCAATAAGATCACAGTAAACAGGTGATTTCAAAATATGCAAAACAACCACTCTAAAAGAATAGAGAAATTCCCAAGCGCTTTCGTGAAAAACTCACATTATCAAGGAACTATGAAAGTGAAGCATCCAAGGAAGCTATGTAAGAGGTCCGGCCAGCACCTCACTATCAGAATCCCACAACGTTTAAACACGTGACGCGCGGCGAGCCAACTTGGATGGGTCCTTTGCACAACTCACCCCCAAGCTATTCTCCCCAAAAGAAAATTTAAAAATTATTTGTCCAGTGTATTTTTTAAATTCTTCCCAAATTCTATTAATTAAAAATTGGATCTAATTTAATAAACCAAAGGAAATATTCATATTATTGTCAAAACTGTTTTTTATGAAACAAGATTCAATTATATTCCCTGTCGACCATGGACTTGCTTGATACACTTTCTCAACTTTTTGAAAATCAATTGGATGGTTTAAAATCTCTTACATGAATAAATAGAACATTGGAATCTTGTCCAGTTCTAATGCTATATTTATGTTGTTTTAATCTTAGTTCGAGATTTTTACCAGTTTGACCGTAATAAACTTTATCGCAATTTTTACAAAGAATCTTATAGACACATCCATCAGCATTTTGGGGGGAATTTCTTTATCAAAAGTTTTTTTAACTGTATCAAGTTTTTTTGAATACAATTTTAATATTAAAAGTCTTAAGAAGAGAAGGCATATCAACCAAGTTTTCATGGTAAGGGAAAACCCAAACTATTTTTTAGTTGAATAAGGCTGGGTGCCCCTTTTTGGATTATAAAAAGTTTTTCTAGCAACCTTAAAAGATTTATCAATTACATTTCTTGGGTATTTTAAATCATTACCTATTTCATAAATTTTGGATTTTTCCCTCATCTATGAACTCAGGACTACAAATTTCGTAAAGCTCTCAAAAACATTGATGAGAAACCAGACAGTTTGACTCTATCTTGATGCGAGGAATAATAGAGGACATAGGAACAGTTATTTGTAGGTTTTCTGAAAATTTTAAATTTTAATTCATTATTCCCCTTAATAATTAAAACATCTAGAAAAGGCAATGAGTTATTTTCTTCAAACTCAACAGTAAAGTTTATAGAATGGGCTAAGTTATTTAATTTTTCCAAGAAAAGGGTGTATATCTACTTTTTTGGGGCATAAGACACAAAATATCATCAACAAAACTGAACCTTTTTAGCTCTATTAGGGAGGATTGTGTTAAGCAACCTTGTTTCAAAAAATTCCATGTATTGATTACTAAGAACGGGTTTTGAAAGAGAATTTCCCATTGCCATACCAAACTTCTGAGTGTAAAACTTATCATTAAATAAAAATTTTTTGCATCAACAATGCAAAGTTTAATAATTTTTAAATGATAGTAGGAACTGGCAATGGTAAATCATAGTTAACGAGTTCTTCAGATAAGAAAACTTAATTAATCATCAACAGGAACTTTCTTTAAACAAGGAAGTAACATCAAACTAACCATGTTAAAATCATTTAAGTCAGTCAAGGACTTAATTTATCAACCAAGTCTATGTTGTTTTACATTAAAGTTAGAAATTTTGCCAAAAATAGGGCTCAAAATATCAACAAGCCTTTTGGGATAATTTATATGAAACTGACCCTATGGAGCTAATAATTGGTCTGACGGGATTCCCTGGTTTGTGTGTTTTTTATTAGTCCTACATTTTAAAGGGTTTAAAAAGGATTAGTGGAAGTAAATTGTTTGACTAATTCATTTTTTGCCTTTCAGTAGAAGTTTTATTGTTTTATTGAAATTGCTGTTACGGTTTTCTAGGGGATTTTTCCTAAGTTTAGAATAGGTTTTTAGTATCATCTAAGAGATTATTTATTTTTTCTTGGTAATCATTTTCTTTCATAATTACTATTGCATTTAATTTTGTCTGCTTTAGTAAGGACAAATTTTTATTGTTATTAAGTGTATCATAAGACTTAAAGAATCTTTGAGGGCAATTGGGAATGTTTGGTTTTAAAAATAGAGCTATATACCATTCCTTTACTAATATTAATTTCATCAGAGGATAAATCAGAAAATTTTTCAAAGTTACAAAAGGCTTTTGCAATTTCAACATTATTAAGTTTTTTTGAAGTTGCAAAACTTAGGCCAAAACCTAGAGCAGCAGTTGTATGTTTGTCTAAAATTTCATCTGATAAGTTAATTACAAAATTGTTATTAGCATGCTTTGTCCAATCACTATTTTCAATTAAAATGTCTAATTTTCTTTGTAGTTTGCTCTTGAGTTCATTACAAATTCTTCTGAGTTTATTATAGCAATGATCCAACATACTGTGTTTCCATCTTTACCTTAAATGTATGGACTAATAAAAACACACAAACCAGGGAATCCAGTCAGGCCAATTATTAGCTCCATAGGGTCAGTTTCATATAAATTATCCAAATGGCTTGTTGATATTTTGAGCCCTATTGTTGGCAAAATTTCTAACTTTAATGTTAAAAACAACATAGACTTGGTTGATAAATTAAGCTCCTTGACTGACTTAAATGATTTTAACATGGTTAGTTTTGATGTTACTTCCTTGTTTACGAAAGTTCCTGTTGATGATTTATTAAGTTTCTTATCTGAAGAACTCGTTAACTATGATTTACCATTGCCAGTTCCTACTATCATTAAACTTATTAAACTTTGCATTGTTGATGCAAAATTTGTATTTAATGATAAGTTTTACACTCAAAGTTTGGTATGGCAATGGAAAACCTCTTTCACCTGTTCTTAGTAATCTATACATGGAGTTTTTTGAAAACAAGGTTGCTTAACACAATCCTCCCTAATAGAGCTAAATGGTTCAGATATGTTGATGATATTTGAGTTCTTATGCCCCAAAATGTAGATATACACCATTTTCTTGGAAAATTAAAATAGCTTTGCCCATTCTATAAACTTTACTGTTGAGTTTAAAGAAAATAACTCATTGCCTTTCTAGATGTTTTAATTATTAAGGGTAAAAATGAATTCAAATTTAAAATTTACAGAAAACCTACAAATAACTGTTCCTATGTCCACTATTATTCCTCGCATCAAGATAGGGTCAAACTGTCTGTTTTCTCATCAATGTTTTTGAGAGCTTTACGAACTTGTAGACCCTGAGTTCATAGATGAGGAAATATCCAAAATTTATGAAATAGGTAAAGATTTAAAATACCCAAAGAAATGTAATTGATAAATCTTTTTAAAGTTGCTAGAAACACTTTTTAATCCAAAAAAGGGGGAACCACCTTATTCAACTAAAAATATGTTGGTTCCTTTACCATGAAAACTTGGTTGATATGCCTTTTTCTTCTTAAGACTTTTAATATTAAAAATTGTATTCAAAAATCTTGATACAGTAAAAAAAATTTTGATAAAGAATTCCCCCCCAAAATGCTGATGGATGTGTCTATAAGATTCTTTGTAAAAAATTTGCGAAAAAAGTTTATTACGGTCAAACTGGGAAAAATCTCGAACTAAGATTAAAACAACATAAATATAGCATTAGAACTGGACAAGATTCCAATGCTCTATTTATTCATGTAAAAGATTTTAACCATCCAATTGATTTTCAAAAAGTTGAGGGAAAATAGTATAAAGCAAGTCCATGGTCGACAGGAATATAATTGAATCTTGTTTCATAAAAAGCAGTTTTTTACCCAAAAATATGAATATTTCCTTTGGTTTATATAAATTAATCCATTTATAATTAATAGAATTTTGGGGAAGAATTTAATAATACAACTGGACAAATATTTTTAAATTTTCTTGGGTTTGAATAGCTTAGGGGGGGTTGTGCAAAGGACCTATCCAAGTTGGCTCGCCCCGCGTTTACGTGTTTAACCGTTGTGGGATCTGATAGTGAGGTGCTGGCCGGACCTCTTAAAATTTGCTTCCTTGGATGCTTCACTTTCATAGTTCCTTGATAATGTGAGTAGTCACGAAAGCGCTTGGAATTTCTCTATTCTTTCAGAGTGGTTGTTTTGCATATATATGTATATATATATATATATATATATATATATATATATATATATATATATATATATATATATATATATATATATATATATATATATATATATATATATATATTATATATATATTATAATACACAGATAGGACAAACTTATCTAACCTTGACAATATTATTAATTTATATACATACATTTACATACACATACATTTGTACATACATATACATACAACTTTATATATATATATACACACACACACATATACATACATATATATATTATATATATATATATATATATATATATATATATATATATAATATATATATATATATATATATATATATATATATATATATATATATGTATATATATATATATATATATATATATATATATATATATATATATATATATATATATTTATATATATATATATATATATATATATATATATAGGATGGGGTCCACCTCTGGTGTAAATTGTGGTACCCATAGCCTCGGAGAAGTGAATAAAAAGGCTTCAAGGAAGAATATTTGGATTTCTTCTTGAAGCCGTTTGAATATTCCACTTCCCCTACCACCCCATCTTTTAATATATTTTTTTTTTACCAATAGGAATATTTTATTACACAATATGGTACAGAAGATTTAAGAGATACATTGTTGATATGAAGGTGGCATATAAGGTACATGTTGTTACATGTGTATCACCAATTATAAGGTAAAAATCTCATCCAGGTCCTCAGAGCTGGGGAGTGTGCCCAAAATACAGCAGGCATTACCCCTTTGAACAGCCTCACTGAGCCGCTGGAACAGAAAACTAGCTGCCCTGGGATCCCTAGTTACCCAGATGAGTCTTTTTCCCAGCTCCTTAAGGAATTTAGATGCATTCTTTCCCCATGAGCCAAGGGTCTCTGAGCCTATGGGAACAAACATATAATGATGGGCAAGTTTTCCATATTTTCTAGACTTTTAGGACTCCCTGAAGCTGGCAGCTGCCAGCTCCCTGGTGTATTGGAAATAGGTATCATCCAATGTAGATGCACATGTATAGTCCCACACCACCTGCTTCCCATCTGTCCAGGCTTGAAGGGTGATACCATCTGGACGCTTCTGGCTGCCATCAGATCTGCATAGTTGGGGTGGCTCCCTTACTGCTGGGCATCCAGCTGTTGTGTCAGCATAATTTCTGAATCCCCTTACATGTGTTGTATAGATTAACTGAACATTATAGTATCATCCATGTGTTTATATAGAAGATCCCTTAGGCCTGTGACTGTATGATGTCACGGGATACAGCTTGAGTGTGAGGCGAGCTACCTCGGCCTCAGTCGGCGTATAACATCGAACTAGGCAGTGACACAGCAGGCTGGGCTCCATCTCCCATTATCACAGTCTGACAATATATATCTTACCCCAAGTATGTGTCAAAATTCAACCCTAAATCCCTTTGAAAACCCCCTACGACAATTGGTGACAGCGGTGAGGCGAAAATTTTGAAATTGCGCCGATTAGGAGATTTCTTTAAACCCAGCAAGAGGGCCCATTTGGGTTTTTTGCCAGTAGGCCGCCCCTAGCCGCCAGCTCCAAACCCATTCTTCCCCCCCAAGCTTTCCCAGCCACTACATTTTTCACTGGTCAATTTCTTTGTATTAGTGTTTTCTGCTTATTTGCATCACCCCGAGGGGTTGACCGGTTTGCAAAAGTAACCGCAACCAGTCTGTGGGGGGGGATCAGAAACCCAGTCAGTCAAGCCTTCCCTATCCATCCAGTTTTTGCCTACCAAGCCGCTTTCCCCCCCTGCTCTGTCTTGTGAAAGTTATCAAGCTTTTTCTGTTTGAAGGTTAAGATAGCCGCAACTGTTTGCGGGGTGTTTCCCCCAGCTGCAAGCCAGGGGAACAGTCTTAAATCGTTTTGGGAATTCAATTCCAAACCCATTCTGAGTGTCTTTTTCATCCCTGTGGTGTTGTATAATTGTGGGTTTGTTTTTAGCAGCTGGTTTAGAATTTCTTGGGCCCAGTGTGGGTGTCCCCGTGAGGTTTTACAGTGTTCATCCCATACCCCCCATCACTCCCCCGGTCTCGGCCTTAGCCCTGTCCAGCCACACACCCCCCCCCTCGCCCACCTCAGATCCCTCACTCAGCATTAACCCACTCACCCAACCTCTCCCTTTTGTTTGGTAATCTTACTATGGGTACTAGCACCATATTTTAAGGACCACTAGGGGGGTCAAGAGCTAGAGTTTTTTTTGGCACCACCTTGAAAGCCCCCTGGTGAGTTATCTCGATTTAAGCACAAATCTTTGAGAGTGGAGAAAAAGTCAGTGATCGTAGCCGGCCACGGAGGACATGAACTTCCACGGCCTTCTCCCTAATTCTTCCCAAGTCGCTCAGTGATAATATTTTTCATAGGACATTTGCGAGTTTTGAGACATTTTTTTTTTGTTTTTCCCGGGAAATTTTTCTCTTAGTAACATTCGTGCCCTTTGTTAACTCAGTGTTTTATTATAATATTTGTAATAATTTTTTTCCTTTAAATTCAGTTTTTATTTTCGTGCATTTCTTATGTCTGTTTTGTTGTGTTTTTTTTTAACACTTGAAGTAAGTACCTAGTTTTTTTCCTTTTTGTGTGTTGCAACATATAAGCATATAGAATTGTGTTACACTTCACAATACCTTGTGTTCTGTGTTGCGGAAAATTTTTAGTAATTTATTACCTTGATTTTGATAAAAACTCGTGTTTTTTTTTATATTTCCTCCCCAGTATTTGTGTATTCTTGTTTTGTTCTCTGTGGTTAAATTCTTGTTTTTCTTTTTTCATTAGCCATGTCTAATTTTCTTTTTTCCACAGCAATAGTGCCCTTGTTTTGTGCAAGCAAGAAAATTAAAAATCTTTTCAAAGTTTTTCCCCACCAAAAATTTCATTGCAGAAAATTTCTAGTATTGTTTTATGTTGAGGTGTTGTGTTCTGCATCACTGTAAAATGTTCAAACTTTTTTTTTCTGCGTTTTTATCATTTTTTTTTCATATTTCTTGAACAAATTTCCTCTTTTTGCAAATTTTTAAATTTCCCCTTTTAAAGTAAATTTTCTTTTGCTTGTTAAATGTTTCTTAAGCTGCAGTTTGAGTTTAAAGTGTTCCCTTTAGTTCATTCCTTATAAAATATTTTCTTTTCTTGAAACATGTTTTTTTTTGTGTGAATTTTTTTTATTATTTTCAAAGACTAATTTTGCAAATAATTTCTTGTCAAACATTGTGTTGTCATTAAAATTTTTTTGCAGAAAAAATTTTAAACATTGTTGTGCAATAACGATTGCAATTGTTATTTTCGTATTTCTACGTTTTTTTAGTGCAGTTTCAAAAACTCTGTTTTTGTGATAATATTTTATTTTTCTGTGCCTTTTATTTTATTTAATGAATTGTGTCCCGTTTGTTTTATTTTGCCAAAACTTTATTGATCCATTTTATAATTTTTTGTATTTCCCTGTTGCATTGAGAGTAAAGACAACTCACTGTGCCATTCATTCAATTTAAAGTAAAAGTTTACAAAAATTTGTTTGAGGGAAAATTACAATTCTCTTGATTTTTAAAGTGTTGTTTGTCATTAAATATTTTTTTTGTGACGTGAGTTTTCCTTGCTTACTGTTGACCTGTCAATTTTTTTTAATTACTTATGCAGAATAGTTAAGCATTTTCTTCCCATTTTTAAATTCACGGGGTCATGTGCTCCTCAGTTACATTTTCTTTAGTTTCTCTAAAGTCTTGTTTTTCATTTTGTAAAATGTCTAAGTCTTCTCAAGGAGCCCCCGCAATGCTGCTGTACGACCCTTGAGCATCATTCACAAAAATCCTTTTTCAAAAAATGATACCCCAGACTTTAGCCTGCGAATTTTAGTCGTGATCCGTATGTGCTATGCATTGTTCAATGGAAAACCCCGAAAGCTAGAAATTGGTTTAACCCCTGTTTGAGCCAAGCTAATGCTCCAGTAATGGTCTTCCATCTGAGAGTTGTTTAATCGTATCGGAAAGGAGAGTCTAGCCCGTTCTCCAGCCGCTTACATGTGTTCAAGTTAATTCGTAGAAGGACTTTTTAAGATCAAAACCCGGGGGCAAGATTATGAAAGTTAATTGTAATATCTTGAACCAGTGCGAGAAACCGATCCGTTTGTGTTCTCAAAGAATTAGTTTGCACGCTCCAAAGGGCCAGAAAAGTCATTAGTGAGTTTGCCCTTTTTATAACCAAATTTCCCATTCGTTAAAGGGAGGCAAACTTTCCCTACCTTAAGATAACGATAAAACCCCCCTTGA
>NW_026502225.1:0-17877 GCF_026875155.1 Cherax quadricarinatus | reverse complement strand
CCACACGCAATACTTCATGTGTATATATATTTCGCATTCACACGTTCACCATTTTGTCATTTCATTACACACATACCAATAATTTCGTTGCAGATATATAATATTCCATCACATTACGACGTCTGTCGTCCTTTGTCATTAGCATAATTAATAATTAAATTGAAGAACGTGTATCGTTCACAACACACAACCCGCTCATCATACAGTCAAAGGCACTTATGTCTCAGTACTATATTCATTCTCTTCCACACTAAACCCTTTCACACTGTCCACATCGGGAAGCCAGCCCGCCGCGACCCCTTACATTGCACGTAAATCCCATAAATCCCTCAACCTAAAACTCCGATAGCCCTCAGTAAAACGCATTCTCCCAATTCCCTCATAAATTTCCCTATTACGACACTTAGTTCTGTAAAATGTCGCAGCTAACACCTTTATCCTCTCATCCACGCCCACCTCCCTCATGGCCCATGACGTATATATAAAATCCGTGACCAAATACGCCACTGCATTCTCCACCATCTTACTCACCCCACCTATATCCAAACTTAAAGCCCGCAACACCTGCAATCCTCCCCCACCCACTAACCTGAACACCTTTCCTAACCAGACCCGCACCACTTCTATACAGTCACAAAAATATACCGCATGCAAAATTGTCTCCATGCTTCCACACGCTCTACATTCCCCTCCCTCCCTTATCCTCCTATTGAATAGGACAACCCCAGACGGCAAAATCCCATGTAAAAATCTAAACATTACCTCCCGAACACCCGGTTTTACACGTAATTGTTTTAGACGCGTCCATATTTCGTTCCACGCATACATAGGGTATGCCCCTTCAACAGCAGCCACCACTGACCTACCTTCCACTCCTTCGAGGACCCGCAATTTAACACACGACGGATCCCTCACTGTCATTAATAACCTCAACATGGCCTCACCAACTATTAAATCCCTCCCCCCCCACCACCGTTGCATATCCTTACATACTCGCACAAGTCCACCTCCCCTCCCGCACCCCTCCCTTATATAACTTCGTTTTAGGTACACGCTCATCATCCTTTTTTCCAGAGGTAAAAGTCCCAGCCCTCCTCGACTGACCGGAAGTGTTAACACCGCTCTACTTAACATTCGCAGCCCGATCCCCATATAAACCTAAAAACCCCATGTTGTAAACGCTTCACCTCACGTCTCATCAGCGGGTACATGACAACGACATGCCATATCTTGCTGTACAATAGCACGTTCGTCACTATTACTCTTTGATGCAGCGTTAGTTGCGCCGCCCTCAAACCACCAAGTCTTTTCAATACTCCATTCACTATTCTCACCGAATTCACCTCTTGAGCCACCCGTGTATTTCTCACATAAATTATCCCACATATCATTAGTTGATCCACCACCTTCCACCCACCCCCTACCACCTCATCCCCATTTGTACTATCCCTTAAGTCTAGAACTTAGTCTTCTCAACATTAATTTTCATACCTGAAGCCTCCCCAAACACATCCACCACCTTACCCACCCTAAGCAAATCCCCATTACCTCTCACCAAAACAGTCGTGTCATCCACATAACCTACGATACCAGCCCCCCCCTCCCCCCGGTCAGTACCCTCCCCACCTCCCGCAACACACCTCCGAATGGCCCTATAAAATGGATCCTGTATACACGCAAACAATATTTGTGATAGTGGGCAGCCTTGGCGCAGTCCCCGTCGCATCTGTATTTTAACTCCCAGCCTCCCATTAACCTGCACCCTCATCGATGCCCCCTGATACAATAATTTTGCCCAAGATATTATTTCTTCCCCAAAACCTTGCCAACGCATAAGCCTCCATAACGCTTCCCTTTCTACACTATCATAAGCAGCCTTCCAATCTAACGCCAATACACCTCCATCACCCAACTCCCCTGTTTCTCTATAAATTCTCGAATCATGCCATGCCCTTCATACATCGACCTTCCTGGCACCCCATATTGCCCCTTATCAATTACCTTGCCTATTACCCTCTTGATTCTGTTCCCTAATATTCTCGCAAACAACTTATAATCTCCACACATAAGCGAAAGTGCCCGATAATCCATTACCGTTGACTGCTCCCCTTTCGGCACCAACACCACAATGGCCGTCCGTTGCTGCTCTCCCATTACCTCAGCCGCCTTAAGTATGTTAAACAGCCTTACTAAAAAAAACCTCAGAACCCCCCAATTCTTTACATAGAAATCATTTGGCAGTCCGTCTATACCCGGCGCTTTTCCCAAACTCACTCCTGACAACGCCTGCCAAATCTCACACTCCGTAATCGGCCCACCTAATGTCACCCGATCTTGACCATCAAGCTCACACTGCACATACTCTCCCATTTCCCTCAATGCCACCTCACGGAAGCCCACACTTTGCGTATAAGACTTAAACCAAGCGTCTACATATCCACTCATACCCTCTGTCGTTACCAATGCTTGACCCGCTCTATACCCTTCCATCCCTACATGTACGTTTAACCCCATCATCTCCATCGTCACTCTCCTCTTTCTCTGGCCTCTTAACACGCAAGCCGACGGCCGGTCACCCCATAGCACTTCTTCCAATCCCCCCATAATTCGCCACACCATCAAAACGCTCGTTTTGCAATACCCTAATACTCTCCTTTTAAACCTCAATGTCCTGCACTGGATAGCTTGCTCCTCCTCTTGCATAACAGTCCGCAGCTGCCCTTCAAGATATCTTTGAAACCCATACTTTAACCGATTATCTTCCCTCCCACGACAAATATAATATTCTCTGATACGATTTTTAGCCACCGAATCCCACCAATTTACCAGTTCATCATCCCCCGGCGCCTCACCACCAACCGTTCCCACAATTGCGCAAAGACTGACGACATTCCTCACCCTGCAAAAGCTTCACATTTAACTTCCAATAACCTTGACCCCTTCTAGGCAATCCCTCCCATTCTAGGTCCACCATTACTCCTCTGTGATCCGAAAAAAAACCGCGTCCACCACACGCACTCTGCTCACTATTACTGTTCGGGGCACATACAATCGATCCAGTCTTGCCGCATATCCACGTCTAACAAAAGTATGTTCTACAACCCCACCCCGTCCAACGTCCATTAACCCCACTCCATTTAATAATTCCCCCAAAATCCCCAAACAATACCCTGCCCCTCTAGGTTCCACATCCTTACGCCTTATCACATCATTGTCCGCATCGCTGTTGGGCCGTGCGGACGCACTGCGCAGTAGCTCCCACTAATCCTGGTTTCTGCGCAGTTTTCCCTGTTCAGACATGGCGGAGTACACCGGCAGGAGGATTTAACACAGTCTGCATTGAGCTGTTGAGGGGTTCTCTGAGCCCTGCTACGATGAACGTCGTTCTTCCTGAAATTATTGGGGGGATTTATATGGTATCCCTAACGAGGAACTGTATGGTGTGGCCCTTATGGGGTGAAACGAGTTTTTTGTGAAGTTCCTGAGGATAGCTACTACAGCAGTGTGGTGGGGACTACCAGGAACGCGATGTGCCTCAACTCGACGATGGTTTGTGTGCTTGCATGACGTGTCTACTTACTATACTTTGGGTACGAGTGAGGAATGTACCCTTTGAGGCAATAAGTAGGTATAAGGGAAAGTTTTTTAGAAGTATGGAGTCATTCATGAAGCCAGAGGTGGGGTATGGAGGGAGGGAAACATATGGGGGCCCTCCCGGAAGGGTCATTACAACATCAAGATGACCCTAAAGAGCCTATCCCTTCGTATGTCATGTTGACAGGCACCAAAAATCAGGATTTTGGGGTCGTTGTGGGGCAAAGGAGAACGTGTCGTCTTTGCGGCTCTTATGATCATATGGCGGCCCCAATGTGCACGTAGAGTTTGCCCCGGGGGTGTCAGCCCCGGTGGGGGGACGTCCAGCAAACGAGATTTGGTTGGCGGCGGCCCGAAGACTGGGACCCCTCTATGGAGTGAGGAGGTGGGGGAAGGAGGGTGAACAGATGGGGACGTGTGTCACCCTCCCGGTGGAGGAGGGAATTTCCCTTTACTCCAACGCCTGTGGTGGTGGAGGAAGTGGTGGAGTCGACACAGGAGGTGTCCTTGGAGTCGTGCTCCAGGAATTCTTGGAGGAGGCCGTGGTGGTAGGGAGAGGACATGGATGGACGGCCCAGTGAAACGCAGCAATTGCAAGGGCTGAGTGGAAGTCGGAGAGTACGGGAATACTGGAAAGGATATACTTTAGTGGCAGAGGTACACAGGGAGGATGTACCTGAGGAAGAGGTGGCTTGGAGGCAGTTTGGGAAAGGGAGGCCAGTGGGGTTGACTGAATTAGATAAATGTTTTAACCCCTGGGCAAAGACCAGGTAAGAAGGCATGGGCAGAGGTGGTTCGCAAATCCCTACAGGGGGGGGTGTACAGGGAAAATCGGGGGAGAGACAAGGGGGGGTAGGGGGGGGTCCTATTAAAAGAGTAATAAGGAAAGTGTGAGCAGCTTAAAGGGAAGTGTGAGCAAGCCACAGCGACACAGAGGTAAGCCGCCTCTCCTGCCCATTCGGTGTGTAACGATATGCTAATGGCCTAAAATTTGAGGTAAAAAGGTTCTGGTTGGAGTGGTTCCTAAAAAGGTACGACGTTGATGTTTGTTTCCTACAGGAGATAACTATAAGTCAGGTAGTGAGTTGAGATTGAGAGGATAAAAGTTGTTTGTAAGCATGGAAAACGCTTTTAAAGGGCGGAGAGTGGCTGTTTTAGTAAAGGAGACCAGTCCATTGCGAGTAAATGGGGTGGGGGAGAGGGGGTGGGGGGAGGGTTGTTTGGGTGGAGGGGTTTGGTGGGGGCGAGTAGGGTATGTTTTGTGGGGTTTTAATGCCTGCGATTGGTAATGTAAGGATAAAATCAGATTTTGTTCGTGACGTTTTGTTATATTATCTCAGGGGTTTACCTGCCTTAGCGATTAATTGGGGGGTGATTGGAATTGTGTGATTGGCATGTAGACGTAGTCCCTAGGGGGGGGGGTGCGGTGTTGGGTGTCTTAAGGATGCTTTGTGCGATGTCGGGGGTGGTAGATGTGGTTGGCAGGGGGGGGTATCAGGTTGAGCATCCTATGTAAAAGGGGAGTTATGAGGCAAGGTTGGATAGGATTTATGTGAGGCAGGGGTAGGAGTGGAGAGAGTTAGAACAGTAGACGGGGGTTTTTCAGATCACGAGCAGTGAGGGGCTGCCCTTAGGGTGGATGGTATTCCGAGAATATATCAGAGCTATTGGAATTAAATGTGAGGTTTTTTACAGGAGGAGGATCAAGGTCGGTCTTTTCAGTCATGGTGGAAAGGATTTTGGGAGGCTGGGGAAATGAGGAGGTGGATTTGCTAGATGGGGGAGTTGCAGGCAAAGGTGAAAATTGTAGAATTTTTTAGGAAGGGGGGCAGGGACGGGCACGCTGGAGGTTTTGGGATTGCAGAATTATTTTGAGGGTCAGTTGAATGATTGTTATGGGGGGGGGGGGGTTAGGGAGGGAGTGGAGGAGATAAGGGGGAACTTAGGAGTCGTTTAGTGAGATGCATAATGAACGTTTTGATGCACTAGGGTCAGGGCAGGATTGGAGGACGTACTAAAAGGTGATAACCCAACCGGGTATGTTCTCAGAAAATTCAAGGACAGACAGTTGCGGAATACCATGGCGCATATTGTTGTGGAGGGTGGGGAGGGTTATGTGAGGGGACAGGGCCTCACTGACACAGATTCTATCAGTAGGTTGCTGATTATTGGTTTACGGAGAAATGGAAGAGAAGGGGGGGGTGGGTGGGTTAGAAACATTTAGGGGGGATGGGGGGTTTCGCAGGGTTATGGGGCAGGGGGATCGGGAGTTGGAGGGAGGCATTATGGGGGAAGAGGTGGGGGAAGTGGTGAATGGGTTGAGTCAGGGGAAGGCACCGGGAATAGATGGGTTATCTAATGATTTTTACAAAGCACATTGGGAGGTACTGGGGGAATGCCTAGTGGTGGTTTTTGAATTATATGTTGAAATGGGGCAGAATGGCGCAAACACAGAGAACTGGGGTCGTTGTCTTGGTGCCAAAAAAGGGGAGGAGAGGAGAAGGGTTTGGGAGATTATCGTCGTTGTCGTTAATGTGACGGATTACAAAATTTTTGCGAAGGTATTGGGGAACAGGTTAAAGAAGGTAATTGGGAAGTAGGTAAATTGGGGGTCAGTATGGGATTCCGGGGACGGACTATGAAGAATGGGCACAGTGTGATTAAGGGATTTTATAGAGAACTGTCGGGAGGGGGCCCGTCCTTGGGTTGGATTGGGCTAGGCATATTGATGCGTTTGGAAGAGGGATTTTTGTGGGGACTGGTTTGGAAAAATTGGGTTTTGGAGGGGGGTCGTGAGGGGGGGTGCGCATTCTGTATGAGGGGGCTGTCATGGGGTGCAGGTTAAGGGTAAGTGGGGGGGGCGGTTTGATGATGGAACAGGGATTAAGGCAGGGTTGCCCGCTGTCACAGTTGCTCTTTGCATGCGTGCAACATCCTTTTTTTGGGCTGTGGACGACGCATTGCGGGAGGTGGGGGGGGGAAGTATGGGGGGCATAGTAGGTTATGTGGATGATAAAAACTGTGTTAGTTATGAGTGGGGAGGCTTTACGAAGGGTGGGAGAGGTCATTTAGGGTTTTGGGAGTGTTTCAGGAATGGTAGTTAATTTTGCAAAGTCTAGGTTATTGGAAGTGGAAATGGGTTGGGGGGAGATTGGGGGGAGGAAATGGGATGGACGGTTTGTGACAGAATTAGGGTGTGTGGGATATGGTATATGAGGCAATTGCAGGAATTTTAGGAGGATTAACTCAGAAGCAGTCACGAGTAGGGTTTTTAGGCAAGTTAAAAGGTTTTTAGGGCCAGTTTAAGTGGCGTTACAGCAGAGGGTGTTGGTAATTAACTCGGTGGTGTATGTAAGGTCTGGGGGTGTAGCGGAGGTGTTCCCTTTTTGGGGGTGCAGGATATACAGGAATTTCAGAGGAGGGTGTTGAGGTTTGTGTGGGGGTTTTGGGAGGCCTGGTTGTCCAAGATGTGGTCATTTACGGAGGGGGAAAAGGGGGGGGACTAGGTTTGTTGGGGCCTTAGGGCCTAGGGTTATTGGTAATATTATTAAGCAGAGGTATCTCGGGTGGGGGGGGAGGGGGGTGTTTAGGGTGGATAGGGTGTTGAGGGATGCTAGAAACTGGTGGAGTGGTAGGGAATTTTAGAAAATGTGAAGATGTAATAAGATTCATGTTGGCAGTGGGGCAGGGAAAAAGGTTGAAGGTAAACGCAGTGGAGGGTGTGGTTTTGGGGAAGGGGTGTAATTTCAGGGGGCCGCAAATATACCCCATGTATAACTGGAGGGTATATGGAGGGAGTTCAGGAAGCTTAGGATACCAGCAAGGGTTAGGGGGTTGGTTTTACCGTTTTCTAAAGGGTGTGGTGGCATCTAAGTATTGTTGCATAAGATGGGGTTGGTTAGAGAGGCAACATGTTTATTCTGTGGGGGGAGGGACGGCATATCATGTGGTATATTTTTGTTCATCTTTGGAAGTGGTGAGAGTCTGGATGGCGGGGGGTTTTAGGCTGTTGGGGGGGGAGTTGGGCTTTTTTAGATCGTTGTCGATGGATGTTAGTGGGGTGCAAGCGGAGTGGGCAGGGCTTTGATGTATGTTATGGCAGATTATTTGCATGTTTCTTGGGGTATGGGCAGATTTCAGGGCAGTTAGTGGTAAAAAACGTTAGCAGCGCGGGTTTTTTAGGACAAGGTGTAGGAATAGGTTAATATATGGGGGGAAATGGGAATCAAGTTTTTCGATAGGTTATCGTAATTTTACTGTAGCAAGCTTCTAAGGGACAGGGGGGGGGCGGGGTAGAGTCTCTTTATTGTGAGGGGGGGGTGTAAGGTTGGCTAGCAGTGTGGAAGGTGGTGTGGGGGTGAGATAGTGAGAGCATTTTATTTATGAAATGGTTATGTTCCTGCAGAGATATTTGATATCGGCGATCAGTACCTTGGATACATAGTCTTATGGATTGCCTTGTTTTTCATATTTTGGTTGGGTATATTATTGCATTCACTATCGAGGAGAGGTGGCTTAAGTGGCTGTTATGGCTTTTTAGGTCAAGTAGTACTGAACACGTGCAACACTGATTGGCCAGTGAATAGCAGTAATTCTTTTTATTAACATTGAGAAGGGTTTTAAAATATAAAATAAAGCAAGGAACACTGTAGTCAAGTACGTTAGTATAGAATGATGCTTATTTTGTAGTTTTTAACTTTTAGCTGCAAGTACTTCCCCTATTGGCTTGTGGATTAGCTTTTCTTTAGATATAATTAGTATACAAGTATTTCCTTTATAACGGTACTTCTTTATAGAAGAAGGATTGTAATATCTTTGCACACATTAATGTGACGAATATGACTGTCAAGGATGTTTAATTGTGTCTCAGATAGGGAGATTAGGATTTTGTGTTCAGTTATTAACAAGTTTGATTTAAGCTAGGAGTTAGTTAGTGGTAGGGGTGTACCTGTTTGGTATTTCATGAAGGGGTTTCTTTTTATTATTCGCCCCGTCCTTGTGAGGGGAGAACCCATTTGATATGTTTCAATGATAATTATAGTCTTGGTTTATATTAAACATTTAATAGGTTGTTTAAAGTTGAGGTAACATGAAGTGTATTCTTTAATTTTATGTGTAAAATCCATGTCATACAATGATGTTCTGGCAGTTTGAATTTCTTTGTTGTTGTTTTATTATTATTGATATTAGATATTGTGGGTGTATATTTTCCAATTATACAAGTGTGTGTGTATGGTAACATAATGTACATTTTCTGGGTTGCTAAAGTACTTTTATATTTTGTTGTGGTTTATGCATAACCAAATTTTTGTAATTCTCATTAAGGTTTAATGAGGTAAGGGCATACCGTGATTGTTAGGTTACTTAAGGGTTTTTTCTCAAAACGGTGATGCTTTTATTTTTTGTATGCACTGGCATTATTAATTATTGTTAAAAGGGGGTTGGTAGGTCATGTTGTTGGATGTGTAAATGGTGGTAATACACCTACGGGTTTAACGGTTATTTAAGTACTGGGATTGTGTGGAGAGGAATTTTTTGTTAATAGCCAGTATAGTTTTTTATTATTAATCACTTATAGTCCTTGTAAATACGTGTTGATATTCTTTGGATTATATAGGTAGTATTTGAATTTATTTAAATCCACCTGTATGTTCGGGTGTGGTTGCCTTCGTGTGAACGTGGAATTGTTGTTTCATTTTTAATGGATAACATGTCTTAGTTTATGTAACGTATGCATAGCATACATTTAAATATGTATTGTGTTTTTAAATAAATTTTAAAAAAAAAAAAAAAATTCCAATCACCACCAATTACAGCTACACCCGGCAAAGCACGCAAATAATATACTAAGACATCCTTCACAAATTTATTCTTAATCGCACTTCTCCCTCTGCTGGACCATACACACACACCAAACTCATCTGTACCCTACCCACCACCCATTACACGAATCACCCTCCCCTCCCCCCCTCACAATGCCTCACTACGAACGGGTAGTTTCCCTTACCAGGATGGCAAATCCTCCCTTTTAACCTTTCGCATGCTCCACTACACATTATACCCATTTACCTTCAACTCAATAAAACCCGGTCTGTAGTTGTGTTCCTGCACGAACACCACGTCAACACTATTACGCACCAAATATTCACTAAACCATACACACTTTTCTCTGATCTCAATCCATTAATGTTCAATGTCATGCACTTGAAACTTACAGAGTGGTTTTTCCTTCTTGGGCCTTGGTACTGTCTTGCCACCAGATCGTTTGTGACACCTCGGTCCCTCTCCCCCCCTTTAGAAACGCTCTTAACCAACTCCTGCCCCTTAGGGCCGCTGTTTCCTCTCTGCGTAAACATCCCCCAGGGGCTTTTTGCCCGTGCGTGAGCAGGCGTGAAACACGTCCTCGGAGTCAGATAGTGCAGCAGCGCGCTTCCGTGATGGGTCCCTCTGCTTCCATATGTCGTCTGATACATTGTCCCCGGTGGACCCCCACCTCCACAGCTTGCATCAAAAGATTCGTATCACACTGCGCAGACCTCAGATCCTGTTCCACGCCCGGATCCCACAAAAGACCCAAGAACTAGTCTGGACTTCCAACCTTCCCAAGACTCTTGTCAGCCAATAAAACATTTAAAGCCATGGCTAATGAGTCTTCCACATCGCTAGCCTCGCAGTCGGGGTGTCCTCTTCCAACACCCGGCTGCGTTCAATGAAGGGGTATCCCCCCCCCTCGTCACACCTGCTGACTCCATCTCCTCCGCTCTCTCGACCTCCTCACTCCAGGACCCACCTTGTGTAGGCAAAGTCACATAAGGCAAATCCTCACTCTTCTCTATTGCTGTATGTCGTTGCCTTTGTTCCATGTTGCCACGCCTCCTTTCACACAGAGCCGCTAGGTGATCATATGACCCACATAACCGACAGGTCCGGCGTTGCCCAGCGTATGTACAAAACACCTGGGTACGAAATTCTGGCAGCACTACGTACGACGGAATAGGGTAACGTAACGTCATCTTTACAGAATACGTTCCTTCGAGTTTCCCTGCGTATGGCCCAGTGGCCCACTTCCCAACAGTGGCCATATGTACTGTACCATATTTGCCATCGCAAGACGGATGTCAGAATCATCCGCCTCGAATGGCACATTTCTAATCTTAACCCATGTGTAATGGCGAGAAACGTCGTGAAGTCGCACGGTCACAGCAGAGTTAACTGTCAAAGTAACCTCCTGGTACTTGTTACTACCGCCTCATACACACTTGCCAAATTAAACTTGACAAAGATCTCGTCGTGCCATTCAGCGCTACTCCATATATCTCCTGTCAGCAATACCATATGTATCTCGTATGATTGCAGGTAGTATCAGGTCCATAGAAGTTCCTGTCACAGCCCCACGGATAAGCTCAACACAGACTGTGTTTATGCGTCTCCGGCTTGCCTGCGCCATGCTGTGAAAATATAACTGCCACTAATCAACACCAGGGGGTAGCAGCAGTGCACGTCCTCTCTACTCAAGGGCTGAGAGACGAATGTTCTTTTCGTATTATTGTTCTCAAACTACTACCTGACAAGCCAAGATTGTAATCTACTCCCTCTTTGAAAGCATACAGCTTAGCCAATTTATCAGTTCTATCATGCATCTGAAGACCAATGTGAGATGGAATCCACAGCATGTGCACTCTGACTCCACTGTCCACAATCCTACCATACCTGTGTCTGGCTTCTGACACAAGCATGCCACAATTTATGCTTAATGAGTTGAGAGCATTTATGGATGACAGAGAATCAGTTACAATTAAACTGTCAATCTTTGATACATAGATGCATTTCAGTGCAAGGAGTATGGCAAACAGTTCTGTCTGAAGGGTAGAGGCCCAAATTATTGATGCGTGCTCCAATTTCTTTAAGAGAGCCATCACTCTGTACGACAACAGCAGCACTACCAGCTGCACCAGTGGATTGGTGAACAAAACCATCAACGTAAATAATTTGCGAGAGTGTGTGCTGTGTGACTAAGTTATCAATACAGCTTAAGGCCTCATGTTTGGCTTCAAGGCGAAGTTTTGGTTGTGATTTAAGAAGTAGTTTGGGGGGAAATGGAGGAATGGTAGTTTGGAATGGGGTAATATTCCATGGAGCGGAGAAGTGCCGCTGTTGCCTTACTTGACATAGATCATGTATCTGATTCATGCGGAGGTCGGTTCCAGTCTTTTCGATCCATCTGGAGGAGTGTTCACCAGTGCTGAGGAAAGTTTGGAGGGCTTCTGTGCAGGGGTTTGAATGAGCTTGCCTGAGCATATTAACCCCAATTAGGATATTTCTTTCAGTAACACGATCTCTGATGCTTGGAATATCAAGTTCTTTTTGCATATTTAAAATTTTGGCAGTACGAGGGCATCCTAGGATGATCCTCATTGCTTCGTTCTGCAGTTTTTCCAGCCCTCCAAGCTTCCAGTCAGACACAAGAGCAAGTAGTGGCGCAGCATAATCAACCAATGATCTAATATAAGCAAGATACATCATTTTCACAATTTTAACATTAGCACCATACCTGGGGTGAAGCTCCGCCACAACTCTAAGTGCTCTTAGTCGTTCTTTGTATTGGCGACAAAGTCTTGTTACAACAGGTCCAAGTAGTGGAACCTCAAAGCCTAGATACCTGTATCTGCTTACATATTCTAGAAGAGACCCATCATGCAATTGGATCTGACGAACTGTGCCTCTCTATCGAGGAGGACGCCTATTGAGTATCTTAGTTTTATCAGTAGAGATTATCAACCCCAGGTCCTGACACGTGGCTAGTACATGATTAAGAATGTTTTGGGTGTTGGAGAATCCGGTGGTGTGAATCATTATATCATCAGCAAAACTAATCACATAATTATGGGGCTGACTAGGCATAGCATTAAGTAATGCATTAATTAGAATATTGAACAGTGTGGGACTGAGCACACCTCCCTGTGGGGTTCCTAATTCAAAGTCTTTAGTTACACTTCTATGTCCCTGGAACAACACAGACGATTTTCTGTTGGACAGGTAGCCTTTAATCCAGCGGAGAGAAGCCATCCTCCAACATCCATTCTGGCAAGTTCACTAATTATTACATGTCGGTTGGCTACATCGAAAGCGGATTTAAGGTCAAGGAAGGTAGTGTAGGAGCTGTCAGTTTTGCAGGGGTGAGAAAGGTGGATATGCAATGAGGGCACGCTCCTTCCATGCATGAAACCATGTAACCGGGGAGACAAAATTGTTTGATTCTGTTCATGGAGATTAGAATCATTTATTATTTATTATCACACGGGCCCGATTCCCACCAAGGCAGGGTGGCCCGAAAAAAGAAAAACTTTCACCTCATTCACTCCATCACTGTTTGCCAGAAGGGTGCTTTACACTACAGTTTTTAACTTTCAACATTAAACCCCTCCTTCAGAGTGCAGGCACTGTACTTCCCATCTCAGGACTCAAGTCCCGGCCTGCCGGTTTCCTGAACCCCTTCTTTAAATGTTACTTTGCTCACACTCCAACAGCCCTCAAGTGTTAAAAAACCATTTGTCTCCATTTTACTCCTATCAAACACGCTCACGCATACCTGCTGGAAGTCCAAGCCCCTGCACACAAAACCTCCTTTACCCCTCCCTCCAACCTTTCCCAGGCCGACCCCTCCCCGCCTTCCTTCCACTACAGCTGATACATCTTGAAGTCATTCTGTTTCGCTCCATTCTCTCTACATGTCCGAACCACCTCAACAACCCTTCCTCGCCCTCTGGACAACAAATTTTGGTAATCCCGCCCTCCCCCTAATTTCCCAAACTACGAATTCTTTTTGCTTTATATTCACCACAAAATTGCCCTCAAAAATTTGAATCTCCATCCCTCCAGTTCTCCTCGCTGAAAACTTTCATCACCCATCCCTTCCACCCATTAAAGAGGTTGGAAAAAATATACTCTCTTTAACTTTTCCCTTTTTTGCCCCAAGGACAAATTTCCCTTTGTCTCACGGGACTTTAAATTTTTTGAAACCATCATTTCTTTTTCCTATTAAATTTCTATGATTCACCTATCTTTCTTAAAACCCATCCGCTGACACTTTCCACCCCCAAAAATTCTGAATACATTCCCCTCCTCCATACTTCTCCCCCAATCTGATTTTTAATTTTCCCCAATTTTAATCTTTTTTGTTACCCTTAACCTTACTTTTTCCCTGTATTCACCTTTAATTTTCTTCTTTTCCCACCCCCTTCCCAAAATTCATCCCCCAATCTCTAAAAACCCTTCTTTTTCAAAATTTTTCCCCAAGAGCAAAAAGTGTATCGGGCAAAGAGCAGCTGGGGAAAAACCCCCACTTTGGTGTGATTCTTTTCTTTTAACCCCAAAGCCTCTTTTTCAAGCCCCTATTTACTTCTCTTAAAAAAAAAAAAAACCCCATCCAAAAATTTATTTTAAAAAAAACCACTTTTGACATCACAAAATCCTTTTTAAAGGGCCCTACTTTTACGGGGAAATTTAATTTTCCCTCTTTCCTACTTTACTCTAATTTGAGCCTCCCCCCTATCCTCAAAAAAACTCTTAATGCTTTCAGTAACCTCCCCTACACCATACACTTGCAACATTCCCACTTTGGCCCCCCTTTTCCACCCTGTCTTACCCTTTTCCAAATCCAAAAAAATGCCAAAAAAACCCTTTTTTTAAACCTTTAAAAATTTACTGTTCACTTTTATGTTTCACTGTAAAACCGGGGCCAAAACCCCCCCTTTCCCTTTCCCTAAAACCCCCTTTTTCATTTCCCTATCCCTATTCCCCGCCCTTACTTTTAAATTCTTTAAAATAAAAACTTTTTACCATCCCACTTTACCAGGTTTTACCAGCAAAATTACCCCCTAAAATTTTTGAAACTCTCTTTTACCCCCTTTTGCCTTTTTTACAAAGGGGAACTATGCTTTCCCTCCTTCTGCCAATCCCTAGGTACCTTACCTCTTCCATACATTTATTAAATAATTGCACCAACCACTCCAAAACTATATCCCCACCTGCTTTTAACATTTCTATCTTTATCCCATCAACCCCGGCTGCCTTACCCTTTCATTTTACCTACTGTCTCACGAATTTCCCCCACACTCACAAGGGCTCTTCCTCACTCCTACAAGATGTTATTCCTCCTTGTCCTATTACAGAAATCACAGCTTCCCTATCTTCATCAACATTTAACAATTCCTCCAAAATATTCCCTCCATCTTCCCAATACCTCTAACTCTCACTTAATAACTCTCCTCTCCTATTTTTTTAAATGACAAATCCATTTGTTCTCTAGGCTTTCTTAACTTGTTTAAACTCACTCCAAAACTTTTTCTTATTTTCAACAAAATTTGTTGATAACATCTCACCCACTCTCTCATTTGCTCTCTTTTTACATTGCTTCACCACTCTCTTAACCTCTCTCTTTTTCTCCATATACTCTTCCTCCTTGCATCACTTCTACTTTGTAAAAAACTTTCATTTTGCTAACTTTTTCTCCCTTACTACTCTCTTTACATCATCATTCCACCAGTCGCTCCTCTTCCCTCCCGCACCCACTTTCCTGTAACCACAAACTTCTGCTGAACACTCTAACACTACATTTTAAACCTACCATATCCGACATAGAAAAGGGGATGTCAGCCACACACCTTTTGTCTTCCTTTGCAGATGCACCGAATCTGCATGACAGTGTCTTCCTTTTGCAGAACTGCAAGGCTCCAGGCGGACATCAACAAATTTTTCAGTGGGCTGCAGAAAAAAATTTATGAAGTTCAACGATGAGAAATTTCAATTACCAGATATGGTAAACATGAGGAAATTAAATCTTCATCAGAGTACAAAACAAATTTTTGGCCACAAATAGAGCAAACACCAAGTCAAAGACCTGGAGTGATTTATGTCGGAGGATCTCACCTTCAAGGACCATAACATTGTATCAACCCACATCTGTTTAGAAAAATGACAGGATGGATTAATGAGAACCTTCAAAACTAGGGAGGCCTCAAGCCCTTGATGGACATCTTCAGGCACTTGTTCTACTAGGCTGGAATATTGCTGCATCTAACAGCACCTTTCAAGCAGGTGAAATTCCCCGACCTAGAAATGTACAGGAGAACTTTCACGGCGCGTAACGGAGATAAAACAACCTCAATTACTGGGAGGCTTGAGGTTTCTAAACCTGTATTCCCTGGAAACCGCAGGAGGGAGAGATAATGATTATATACACCTGGAAAATCCTAGGGGGACTAGTACGAACTTGCACACGAAAATCCACTCACTTTCGAAAGCAAAAAAAACTTGGCAGACGATGCATCATCCCCCCAATGAAAAGCAGGGGGTGTCACTAGCACGTTAAGAGACCATACAATTAAGTGTCAGGGGCCCAAGACTGTTCAACTGCCTCCCAGCACACATAAGGGGGATTTCAACAGACCCCTGGCAGTCTTCAGCTGGCACTGGACAAGCACCTAAAGTCAGTTCCTGATCAGCCGGGCTGTGGGTCGTATGTTGGTTTGCGTGCAGCCAGCAAGCAACAGCCTGGTTGATCAGGCGCTGATCCACCAGGAGGCCTTGTCCCCAGACCGGGGGGGCCCGCGGGGGGGCGTTGACCCCCGAAACTCTCTCCAGGTAAACTCCAGGTAAACCCCTTCGACCCATTGCCTATGCTCTCATTAGCCCATCTATCCTCCAATAGCTGTTTATATCTTACCCTAACTGCCTCCTCTTTTAGTTATAAACCTTCACCTCTCTCTTCCCTGATGCTTCTATTCTCCCTTTTATTCCATCTACCTTTTACTCTCAGTGTAGCTACAACTAGAAAATGATCTGATATATCTGTGGCCCTCTATAAACATGTACATCCTGAAGCCTATATCAACTGTCTTTTATCTACCAATTTCATAATCCAACAAACTACTGTCATTTCGCCCTACAATCATATCTTGTTATACTTATTTATCCTCTTTTTCTTAAAATATGTATTACCTATAACCAAAACCCTTTCTATACAAAGTTCAATCAAAGGGCTCCATTATCATTTACCCCTGGCCACCCCAAACTTACCTACCACACCCTCTCTAAAAGTTTCTCCTACTTTAGCATTCAGGCCCCCTACCAAAATTTTACTCTCTCACTTGGTTCAAAGGCTCCTATACATTCACTTAACATCTCCCAAAATCTCTCTCTCTCCTCTGCATTCCTCTCTTCTCCAGGTGCATACCGCTTTTTATGCCCCACTTCTCGCATCCAACCTTTACTTTAATCCACATAATTCTTGAATTTACACATTCATATTCTCTTTTCTCCTTCCATAACTGATCATTTAACATTACTGCTACCCTTCCTTTGCTCTAACTCTCTCAGTTATCCAGATTTAATCCATTTATTTCCCCCCACTGAAACTCTCCTACCCCTTCAGCTTTGTTTCGCTTAGGGCCAGGACATCCCAACTTCTTTTCATTCATAACATCAGCTGTTTCTTGTCAAACCGCACTACATCCACGCACATTTAAGCATCCAGTTTTATAAAGTTTTTTTTTCTCTTTTTTAGTTTAAATGTCTTTCAGGAGAAGGGGGTTTCTAGCCCATTGCTCCCGGCATTTTAGTCGCCTCATACGGGCACGCATGGCTTTCGGAGGAAAGATTCTTTTCCACTTCCATTTGGGCAATAGAAGAAATAAAGAGAACAAGAGCTATTTAGAAAAAAAGGGGGAAAAAACCTGATGTATGTATAATATATGCATGTGCGTGTTGTGAAGTGTGACCAAAAGTGTAAGTATGAGTAGCAAAATATCCCTGTTATCTAGCGTGTTTATGAGACAGAAAAAGAGACCAGCAATCCTACCATCATGCAAAACAGTTACAGGTTTCTGGTTTCACAGTCCCTTGGCAGGACGGTAGTACTTCCCTGGGTGGTTGCTGTCTACCAACCTACACAAGCAGCTTTGTAAGAGATATTGGGCGAAATGCATTTTGTTGATTGGGCTTAGGAATTGGAAAAGATGAGGCTGTTGGTCCAAGATTGAGGGAGCTCCCCAGTTACATAGCTCATGTTATTAATTCAAGTAATGGATTCCTGGTACTCAAACACAGCAATCTGAGTATGTTGTAAGTAATACCTCCTCACGGCGACGGGGTTGCCCCTTGTTGCGCTGCTTAAGTTTTAAATTAGTGAAGGAATTTTTAATCTCTGCCTTTCTGAGCAAAAAGCAAAAAAGTCTCTCCTTTCATCTATTTGTCATTTTTTTTGCCTGTGTGGTTTGGGGGGCT
>NW_026502220.1:0-12392 GCF_026875155.1 Cherax quadricarinatus | reverse complement strand
ATGTCTAAAATAAAACAAGCAGGGAAGATATCCTAAACAACACGGACCCAAAACCCTTGCCTAGGAAAAATGAACTCTGTGGCACTTGAGGTCTGCTCTAGGCACATTCCATTAATTAAGAAAAATAAAGAGAAGATGTAAACTAGAAAGAGAGAGATGCTCCCTATACAGGCGAATGCCAAGAATCACAGAGCTCTTAAGGGGGGCCAATATATATCAAATATGTAGGGAGGGATTGGTCAGAGAAATAACAAATATCGAACTTGAGCTTAAGGAATCATACAGGAGACAAGAATCTCAGGAAGAACTAAAAGCCATAAAGGAAACTGAAAAAAGCACAATACTTCTATTATGCCAAATCTAAGGCGAGATGGGACCTACACAGATGACAGCAAAGAAATGAGTGAGATACTAAAGTCCCAGTACTACTCATTGTTCAGCGAGCCATTAACCGGGACTAAGAGTCGACAATCTAAATAAATTCTTTATGACCGAGATCCAAAAGTTGGTCATCTCAAAATCTCTTTTTAAAACTCTAACACCACAAGACTTCGAAAATGCAATAAATGACATGCCCATGCACTCTGTCCCAGGCCCGGACTCATGGAACTCCATGTTCATCAAGAACTACAGCTACAAGAAGCCCTTGTCATGTGCCTTCGGCATTCTATGGAGAGGGAGCATGGACACAAGGGTCATCCCACACACACACTAAAAACAACAGACATAGCTCCATTCTAAAAAGGTGGCAGTAAAGCACTTGCAAAGAACTACAGACCGATAGCACTATCATCCTCTGTCATAAAAATCTTTGAAAAAGTATTAAGAAGCAAGATCGCCAACCCCATAGATACCCATCAATTACACAACCCAGGGCAACACGGGTTTAGAGCAGGTCGCCCCTGCATGTTTCAGCTACTGGACCACTATGACAAGGTCCTGGATGCTATAGAGGATAAACATAATGCAGATGTAATATACACAGACTTTGTGAAAGCCTTCGACAAGTTTGACCACGGTGTAATAGCGCACAAAATGCGTGATAAGGGAATAACATGCAAAATTGGGTGATGGATCTATAACTTCATAATCTAAAAATTGCTGGTTTGGATTATGACGTTTTGCTGTTCCATGAATTTTGTAATCTGACAAATCATCACTCTTTCGAAGATTTTTTAGCTAGTGCTCTACTGCCTCCTTTATACAAAGGAGCTTCTGTCTGCACACTTTAAGATCTCTGTATTCACCAAGAACTAAGTCTCTCCTAAAGAATACTAGGGACATGCGAGTGTACTTTGGCACTTTTATTATACATAGAATTCATGAATCGGTCCGGGTGCAGAGTGAGTGGGCATGGTTTTCAACTTCTCTTTTTTTTGAATTCTATGGGATTATTATTAATGTCAGTTAGCTGGTCCCTGCGTGGGCCTTTCCGATAAAATGCAAAAAAGGGTCTGCATTCTATCCTACTGTCATAAGCGGGTTTTGAATTACCTACTAGTAGGTGTCAAACGGCAGAACGTCCCTCCTGAAAAGGGGCATGCAGCTGAGCGCTTATTCCTAGCGGTCTCCCTTTCACACCTTTTGCTAATGACCTTGACCTTCGCCCTCATGACCACCTCACCCTCGACCACACTCACCCTTCGACCAGCCTCGCCCACGACCACCACATCGCCTCGACCACCTCGCCCTCGACCAACCTCGCCCTCAACCCACCTGCGCTCCACGTCGCCCACGCCCGCCTGGCCGCGCCCTCGCGCCCGCCCGTGCGCCATCCTGCGAACCGGGGCCCCGCCAGAGCCGACCCGTGCCCGCCCTCGCGCCCGCCCACGCCTTCTGCAGCGCCTTCTGCAGCGTCGTCCGGATCGCCCCCGCCTTCGAATAGGAGAGATTTCCGAGTTTTTTCGAATTTTTTTTTGAATTTCATTTCTAGTGCTCTCCATCTCCTCGGATCAAATTTTTGAGTTCTTCCTTCCACTTTCACCCCCATCCCAAAATTTCTCTCCATCTCTCCTTGGATCAAGTATTTCTCCTCCATCTACTTGATCAATATTCTCCTCCATCACCTTGGGACAAGTTTTTAGGGGTACCCCTCCTTCCCAACCCCAAATACTTCCTGCTCCATCTCCTCGGACAAGTTTTTCTCGATATCAATAATACAAAGATTTCCCCCACCATCCACCACTACCCTCTGTTTCCAATATTTCTCCCTCCATCTCCTTGGATCACGTTTTTTTGAGTTTTCCCCCTGTGGGTACCCCCACCCACCACCCACTTCCACCCCTATTTCCCAGCTCCTATTCCTCGATCAAGTTGGGCGCGGGATTATCAAAGACTCCATCTCCTCGGATCAAGTTTTTGATTTCCCCCTTCCACCTCTGGGTGGTAAGCATTCAAAATGGACTCGCCACTTCACCCCAAGTATTTCTCCTCCATCTCCTTGGCTCAAGTATTTCTCCTCATCTCTTGGATCAAGTTTTTTTGAGGTTTCCTTCCACTTTCTACACACCCCAAATATTCCTCCTCCGATCTCCTTGGATCAAGTTTTTTTCTCGATAATCAAATAATACAAAACTATCCATCTCCTTGGATCAAGTTTTTGGATTCTCCCCTTGGGGTAAGCATTCAAATGACTCCTCCAATGGGGCATGTACTTTCTCTTACTACAGTCTAAAAAGTTTGAACGTCCAACCCCACCTGTGTTTACTCGGCGTCAGTGACGTCACGTGATGACCTCACACATACAGGCTGAATCTTGTCGACTCCCCCTATGTTAGGTGCACGTCACATGATGACGCACACACAGACCAACAGGCTGAATCTTGTCTTTCGACCGAAACATTAACTTAAAATGCAGGATAACACTAATACACAAAAATTTTCATTTATTTATATCAACCAATACATTTCTATACATCCCACAAAAAAAATCATTGAAAAAAAGGCCAAATCACTGACATAAACAACAATTTTTTCTCTTGTAAAACATTCCATATATTTGTTTGTTCTGGATCTTCTTCGTGTCGTCACCATCTCAGTATTACCATTTTTCATATACAACATAGGGAAAACAATACACATTTTCACTTCTTAACCCAGGATAAACCCAAATAATTCCACATTTTTCGTTATACCCACAACAATTCACAATTTTTTTACAAAATACAACCACAGTCTAGATAATTTTCTCGTTTTAATTAAATATTTCACAGAAAAAGTCACCACAACACTTACAAACTTATAAACCACTTTTTTAGATATATTCACTAGTCACAATTTTACATATAACGAAGTTAATTACTCACACTACACACACACACACTCCCACCACGCACACTACACACACCACACACACAACACCACACACACCCACACACTCACACACACACACCACACACACACACACACACACACAGCCACACACACTCACACACTCACACTTTTCACATATCTCTTAAGAAATCATCTACAACGCATCCTCATCTCACTACAGAACAACCCCCAGATTCCTTCAACACTCTCATAAATCATTTGAAAACTCACAAAAGCACCTTTGAACATTTCCAAACAACACCGAAACACTTCCAAAATATAATTTTGATACTCCAAATACACCACTGACATACACTAAACACCACTGAATACAGGACAAAACACCACCAAAATCACCATAAACAAAGATCAACATAACAGACTAACACCATTTACACACAAAATCCCACAAATCACTATAAACCAAGACGATTACCCAATTTCTATGAGTACACTCACCTCCAACTATGATATAACATGAGTGCAAAAAAAAAAAAAAACATGAACACAATCCAAACACACACGAAACACTTATAACAAATCACTTCTTTTTTCGATATCTCTAGTCGACAACAACGCCACAACCCACAACACCTCCCACATCCCACAACATCCACATCCCACAACCCCCACAACCACAACACCCCACCACAACCCACAATCTTATAAACCACTTTTTCACAGCATCTCTAGTCGACAATAATCACCCACAACCCACAAACCCACAATCACCCACAACCCACAACACCCCACAACCCCCAAACCCACAACACCCACAACACCCCACAACTATCCACAACAACAACCCACTTATAACATCTTTTTCGAATGTCTAGTTCAACAACAATACCCACAACCTCATCACTACCAATTTAATCGCAACTTTTTCCTCTTTCGGATACAAATTTTTCCCTTCTTTTTATTGAATCTTAAAAATGTAATACCACATTCCTCCCTACATTACTAATCTAATAACAGTCCTCTCCATACCCATCTCCTTGTACCCACATAACTTGGATAATAACTCACTCACAACAATCATCTCACTACCCAACTACAGTGACATGATTCTACACCCCCCATGTCTTTCACAATGCATCATACTTTTTCACTTCTATAAATTTCTTTTAAAATATTCCACACATTACCTTTAATTTTCCAGTAAAAACCCCCCCCCCATAATTTCTAATACAACCCATCTCCATACCCCTCTCCAACTCACCCACATTTCTCTCATATTCACTCACGCCCGTCTCCCAACACCACCTCTTCAGAACAAACACAAAAATCACATTTCACATCCACAAATCATCGCACACCCATCTCAAATCCACGTAAAATCACTGTAACCAAGTTATTCACAAAATTCTAGACCAACCTAACACACACAGACAACTCCACTTTACTTTGAACACTACCAAAAAACACCCATCAATTACCATATGAATAACTCCAAAAACATCATTCGAACACCCCCCAAATCACCACTGAATACTCCCAGAACACCGTCAAAAATACTCTTGCACATCATTTGAACACCATCATCAAACCCATTTGAATACTCCCAAATACACCACTGAATTCAGTCAAAACACCACCAAAATCCTATAAACTAAGATCAACATTTACATATGAAAACTCCAAAAACATCATCAACCTCCTTTGAATACTATACCAAAACACAACGAATACTGCCCACCTCTCTAAAAATCACCAGAAACAAAGATCACACCACCAACTAACACCCATTTTATAGAAATCCCCTCAAATCAACTAGAACACAAGACGATCCCACTCACCTCAAGGCTATAATATAAACATGAGCGCAAAAAAACAAAATCTCATAAATCATTTGAATACTCACAAAAAACCAACATTTGAACATTTCCAAACAACACACACACAAAAAAAAAAAAAAACAAAGACAATCCAACAACTATCATCAATGCCACTCATTTTTATAAACATTCGCAACAAAAATTCACAATCACCAACTCCATACAATATAATAAAACCCCATCCCTCCATACTCACCAACACATACCGCACAGATAGGGATACCCCATGACATCACACTCATCCCTGTGTTTACTTGACGACGCCACACACCCCACTTTTTTACTTCATTTAACTTATTAGGGAAGAGAATCTACTTGTTTCAAAACCAACGCTGTTATATCACCAATATCTAAATCACCACAATCAAGACGTTTTCCAAATTCTATAACCTCACCACTAAGATCACACATTTTTTGTACACATTCTCTTAAAAAACATCCATCATAACGAAGATCACTAAACTATCATACATTATAACTAGGGGGGGAAGATCACGTAACATTTTTGTCTTCTCTAACTCACCACCAATTTACATTCTCATTCACAGCTACACATTTCGATTAACCGAAATACATCTCACCACCAAACTCCTCCCTCATTTCTCCAAACTTCTACAACATTAGCACACAAAAAAAAACTAACTCATACACTTATAACATGAGACATTACCATAACTAACACACTGACAAGCTTTGAACCAACTCTGAACAACACCCAAAACACCACTGAACATCTTCAAAAAATACTCTGCACGTCATTTTTTGAACACCTTCAAAAACACCTCCGAATACTCCCAAAACCACTACTGATAACTACCAAATCACCACTGAATACTACCAAAACACCGCACAATCACCAGAAACTAAGGTAAAACATCACCATCAAACACCCTTTTTATAGAAAATCCCCTCAAATCACTAAACAAGAACTACTCACCACCCCATGGGCGCATAAAAAAAAGCATGAACACCAACCTCATACACAACACACTAGTACATGAACACCATCAACTGAAAACATATCTTGTACACACATAAATCTAAGACAACCACCAATCAACAAATGCACATATTCACTTACCTCAAAAACCATAATACTCACAGAAAACACTCATTTCTATAAACATTCACACAAAAAATCATATTTGACAATATCTAAGCGCACTCACTCACTACCTACCAGACACCCATGTCCACCCACAGGAACAGGGCGGACCCCTTCATGACGTCAACACTCCCATCTGGTTTACTTGGTGTCCCATCACAAACCAACCCACCCTTGTTTCAACCTGTGTACCCACAATATCTAAGAAACTATAACCAAGACGGATACCAGCATTTATGACCCCACCCTAGATCACAGAAATCACTCATTTTTTTTATAAACATACAATCACAAAATCACGATCACCAATTCCACATCATGTTTACCATCATCTATCAACACTCTTCACCAGATCAACCAAAATCCAAAGATCATTCATCTCAAACTACTATGATCCTGAAAACACTTATTTTTAAAAATTCGCGCAAAAATAAGACATACACAAAAATATCCACGACACTTCCACCAACATCTCATAACATAACATGAGCATTATAACATAACTTCACCACCAAAAATAAACTAATTACACAGACACCACCCTTATACATTTCAATCGCAAATTTAAGACTGAGACATAACACACCATGGGAACACATAAACAAGACAATCACCTCCAACTAAGACATACACATCAATAACTAGACATACACCCCCACCCCAAAACCTATAATTAACATATTGACAATAAATCTAAAGACTTAAGCACAACAAAATTTACCATGTCATGAGACATTACCAGGACTAATCACACACCTTCCAACTAATTACACAATCACTTTACTAAGTTCATGTTAACTATCATCAACAAAAAATATTAATACAATTTACCCACCAAATTTATGTCAAAACATAAATTGTTTTTACACATTTTTTTTCTCACACGAATCTTCATACCACATTTATCATTTCTCATCTATGTTACATATCACATTTCTCTGACCCTCATGCAAACCCTAGAAACATCCTTTCTTAATCATCCGTATATCACCAAGAGATATATTATCCCGACGACCCATCTCGACACTAGGAGCCAGAGTGTAAGTAGGTGGTGTTGGGATTGAGATGGTTGCTCTGGCACCTACGTCGTGATGGGTCGTCGGATAAAACATCTCTTGGTGATATACGGATATATAAGAAAGATGGTTCAGGGATGATGAGGAGAGAAATGTGATATGAATCATAGATGAGAAATGATAAATGTGGTATGAATATTCAGTTTGAGAAAAAAATGTGTAAAACAATTTTATGTTTTGACATAAATTTGGTGGGTAAATTGTATTAATATTTTTTGTTGATGAATAGTTAACATGAACTTAGTAAAGTGATTGTGTATTAGTTGGAGGTGTGTGACTTAGTTCTGGTAATGTCTCATGACATGGTAAATTTTTTGTGCTTATGTCTTATATTTATTGTCAATATGTCAATTATAGGTTTTGGTGTATGTCTTAGTTATGATGTGTATGTCTTAGTTGGAGGTGAATGTCTTAGATTTGGTGTGTATGTCTCATGTCTTAAATTTGCGATTGAAATGTATAAGTTGGTGTCTGTATTATTTTTATTTTTGGTGGTGAAGATATGTTATAGGTTGCTCATGTTATGTTATAGATGTTGGTGGAAGTGTCGTGGTATTTTTGTGTATGTCTTATTTTTGTGCGAATGTTTAAAAAATAGTGTTTTCAGTGATCATAGTAGTTTTGAGATGAATGATCTTAGATTTTTGGTGATCTTGGTGAAGAGTGTTGATAGATGATGGTAAACATGATATGGAATTGGTGATCGTGATTTTTGTGTGAATGTTTATAAAAAAAATGAGTGATTTCTGTGATCTTAGTGGTGGGGTCATAAAATCTGGTAATCGTCTTGGTTATAGTGTTCTTAGATATTGTGGGTACAACAGGTTGAAACAAGGTGGGTTGGGTGTGATGTGACCACCAAGTAAACACAGATGGGAGTGTGACGTCACTGGAGGTGACCTCGCCGGTCCTGTGGGTGTGACATCGTGTGTTGGTGGTAGTGAGGTGAGTGCGCTTAGATATTGTCAAATATGATTTTTTGTGTGAATGTTTATAAGAAATGAGTGTTTTCTGTGGTATTAGTGGTTTTTGAGGTAAGTGAATATGAGCGTTTGTTGATGGTGGTTGTCTTAGATTTATGTGTGTACAAGATATGTTTTCAGTTGATGGTGATCATGTACTAGGTGTTTGTGTATTAGGTTTGTGTTCATGCTTTTTTTTTATGCGCCCATGGGGAGGGAGTTCTTGGTTATAGTGATTTGAGGGGATTTCTATAAAAGGGTGTTAGATGGTGATGTTAAACTTAGTTTCTGGTGATTTTGACGGTGTTTTGGTAGTATTCAGTGGTGATTTGGTAGTAATCAGTAGTGTTTTGGGAGTATTCGGAGGTGTTTTTGAAGGTGTTCAAATGACGTGCAGAGTATTTTTTGAAGATGTTCAGTGGTGTTTTGGTGTTGTTCAGAGTTGGTTCAAAGCTAGTCAGTGTGTTAGTTATGGTAATGTCTCATGTTATAAGTGTATGAGTTAGTTTTTTTTGTGTGCTAATGTTGTAAAGTCTGGAGAATGAGGGAGGAGTTTGGTGGATGAGATGTAATTTCGGTTAATGAAATGTGTAAGTGTGAATGAGAATGTAAATTGGTGGGTGAGTTAGAGAAGACAAAATGTTACGTGATCTTAGTAAAAGTAAAGATAGTTTTAGTGATCTTCGTTATGATGATGTTTTAAGAGTTTGTGTACAAATAATGTTGTGTTCTTAGGTGGTGCGGGGTTATGAATTTGGTAAACGTCCTTGATTGTCTATGGTGATTTAGATATTGAGATATAAAGGTTGATACAAGTGCTTCCTCGCAATAAGTTAAATGAAGTATAAGTGGGGTGTGGCATCGTCAAGTACCACACGATGGAGTGTAATGTCATGGGGGGGTATCATATTCTGTGCTGGTATGTGTTGGTTGGTAGTGAGATGGTGTGTATTAGATTATTGTATGGAGTTTGGTTGATTGTGGATTTTTTTGTGCGAATTGTTTATAAAATGATTGTTCATTGATGTTAGTTGATGGATGTCTTATTTATGTGGGTGTTTGTGTGTGTGGTGTGTGTGTGTGTTGTATGGAAATGTTCAAAAGGTGTTTTTTTGGAGTATTCTATATGATTTATGAGATTTTTTTTTTTTTTTGCGGCTCATGTTATTAAAGTCCTGAGGTGGTGGAAGACGTCTTGGTTATAGTGATTTTGAGGGGATTTCTATAAAATGGGTGTTAGTTGGTGGTGTTGATCTTAGTTTCTGCGTGATTTTTAGTGTTGTTTTGGGCAGTATTCGGTGCTGTTTTGGTATATTCCGTGGTGTTTCTGAGTAATTCAAAGGAGTTGATGATGTTTACTTGAATGTGATTTTTGTGGAATGTTTGTAAAAATGACGTGGTTCAATGATGATTGTTGATGGATGGCTTAGTTTTTTTTTTGTGTGTGTTGTAAAGTTATGTTTTCTGTGGTGGTGATTCCCTGCTGTAAGTGTTGCGGTGTTGTTTGGAAATGTTTCATAGGTGTTTTTGTGTGTGTATTCAAATGATTTATGAGAAGTTTTTTTTTTTTTTTGCGTTCATGTTAATATAATAGCCTGAGGTGAGTGGGATTGTCTTGGTTTATAGTGATTTGAAGGGGATTTCTATAAAATGGGTGTTAGTTGGTGAGGTTGATCTTAGTTTCTGGTTGATTTTAGTAGAGTTTGGGCAAGTATTCAGTTGGTTTCTGTTTGGTAGATTTTCAAAGGAGTTTGATGCATGTTTCTGGAGTATTCATATGTAAATGTTGATCTTAGTTTATGAGTGTGATTTTGGTGGTGTTGACTGAATTCAGTGGTGAATTTGTGAGTATTCAAATGGGTTTGATGATTGTTTTGATGTGTTAAATGATGTGCAAGAGTAATTTTGAAGGTGTTCTGAGTGTATTCAGTGGTGCATTTGGGGGGTTGTTCGAATGATGTTTTTGGAGGTGTTCAATGGTAATTGATGGGTGTTTTTGGTAGTGTTCAAAGTAAAGTGAGTTGTCTGTGTGTGTTAGGTGGTCATATCGAATTTTGTGACCTAACTTGGTTACAGTGATTTTAGTGGATTGAGATGGGTGCGTGATGAGATGCATTTGTGGATGTGAAATGTGATTTTTTTTGTGTTTGTTCTGAAGAGGTGCTGTGATCAGGGAGATGGGTGAGTGGATGTGAAAGAAATGATGGGTGTTTAGATGGAGAGGGGTTTGGAGTGGTTGTATTAGAAATTTATGGAATTATGGGGGGGAATTTTACTGAAAATAAAGGAGATGTGTGAATATTATAAATGAAATTATAGAAGTGAAAAAAGTTTATGATACATTGAAAAGATTGGAGGGTGTAGAGAAAACATGCTGCAGTAGTTGGGTAGTGAGATTAACATGTTGTGAGGCTTTAATATTAATTTATGTGGGATAAATGGAGATGGCTATGGAGAGGACTTTATTAGAATTTTGGTATGTAGGAGGAATGTGCATTATATTTTATGATTCATAAAAAAGATGGGGGAAAAAATTTGTATCTAATAAATTGTGAAATAAATTGGTAAGTGATGAGGGTTTCGTGGGTATTTGTTGTCGAATGAGATATCAAAAAGGTGGTTATAAGTTGTGGGTTGTTGTGACTTTTTCTGATGAAATTAGTTAAAAATGAGAAAAAATTGTGGGTTGTGGATTGTGGGGATGTGGGTTGTTCTTGGTTGTAGGCGTTGTTGTCGAACTAGAGCTACCGAAAAAGAGAAGTTATAAGTGGGTTGTTGTTGTGGGTGTTGTGGGATGATTGAGTGCTTCGTGTGTGTTTGGATGTGTCCTTGTTTTTTTTTTTTCCACTCATGTTATATCTTAGTTGGAGGTGAGTGGGATCGTCTTGGTTATAGTGATTTGAAGAGGATTTGTGTGGGAAAATGGGTGTTAGTCTGTGATGTTGATCTTAGTTTAAGGTGATGGTGGTGTGTTTGGCGTATTCGGTGCTGTTTTGTTAGTATTCCGTGGTGTATTGGGCGAAGTACTCAAATGGTGTGTGAGACTATTCAAAGGTGTTTTTGTAGGGGTTCAAATGATGTGCAAGAGTATTTATGAAGGTGTTCTGGGAGTATTCATTGGTGATTTGGGGGTGTTCGAATGATGTTTTTGGAGTATTAATGGTACAATGATGGTTTTGTTTTTTGTGTTGTGCCAAAGCAAAGTGTCTGAGTTAGTTTTGTTGATACTAGTTGTAAAAAATCTGGAGAATGAGGGGTAGTTTTGGGGGAAATGAGTTGTAATTAATGAAATATGTAAGCTGTAGATAAATTAGAGGATGTAAATCTTATTTGGAGTATTTCAAAATGTTGTCTTGGAAATGTTTTAGTGTGTTTGGAAATGTGCAAAGGTGCTTTTGTGATATTCAAATGATTTAATGAGAGTGTTTTGAAGGTGTTCAAAAGTGCGTTAAGGTTAGGTGTGTGGGTTGTGGTATGTGTGTGTGATGTGTGTGTGTGTGTGTGTCCCTATGGGGGGTGGGGGGGGGGTAAGTGTGTGTGTGTGTAGTGTGTGTGTGTGTGTGTATTAACTTCGTAATAATTTAAAATTGTGACTAGGTAAAATTTCTCGAAAAGGGGTTATATGTTGTAGTGTTGCGGTGACTTTTTTCTGATGAAATGTTAAACAAGAAAAATGTCTAGACTTGTGTTGTATTTTGTAAAGATAATTGTGAATTGTTGTGGGTATTAACGAAAAAATGTAAAATCATTTGTGTTATCCTGGGTTAGGAGTGAAAATGTTTAATGTTTTCCCTATTGTTCGTAACTCGACTCTCTCTTAGTAATGAATGACCACAGTGCTATTTTCCCCAGAATGATAGAAGATCCCAGAACAAAATGCTCTCATGATTTCTTCATATGAGAAAATATGTTGATTTTAGTCAATGAATTGTAACCTTTTTTTTCCAATGAATTTTTTTTGTGCGGATGTCATATCCCGAAATTGCATTGGGTGTATATCCATAACAATAAATGAAAAATATTGTGTATTAGTGTTATCCTGCATTTTATTGACCTGCTCGACAAGATTCAGTGACCTGTGTGTGTGAGGTCATCACGT
>NW_026502214.1:0-18766 GCF_026875155.1 Cherax quadricarinatus | reverse complement strand
TTGTGCCAGAGATGTGGAAGATGGCAAATGTGGTCCTATATTCAAATCAGGGGATAAGTCCACTCCTTCAAATTACCGCCAATAAGCCTGACATCTATAGTGGGCAAGTTATTAGAATCAATTATAGCTGACATTATCAGAAGTCACCTTGAAGAGCATAACTTGATAAATGAATCTCAGCATGGATTCACGAGAGGTCGTTCCTGCCTGACAAACTTACTGACGTTCTCAATAGAACATTTGAGGCAGTTGACAGTGATAAGGAATATGATATTGTTTATTTGGATTTTAGTAAAGCCTTCGACAGAGTACCTCACAAGAGACTCTTAAGAAAAGTGGCAGCTCATGGTATAGGAGGTAAAGTTCTAGCATGGATTGAGGCATGGCTTACCAATAGAAAGCAGAGAGTTACCATTAATGGAGTGAAATCTGAATGGGGATTAGTCGCTAGTGGCGTTCCACAAGGATCAGTTTTAGGCCCTCTCTTGTTCATAATTTACATTAATGACCTTGATGAAGGGATTACTAGCGACATGAGTAAGTTTGCTGATGATACAAAGATAGGCCGTATAATTCACTCTGAGGAGGATATCAATGAACTCCAGGACGATTTGAACAAATTAATGTCTTGGTCTGAGAAATGGCAGATGAAGTTGCCCTTGGTAATGAAAATAACCCTCGAAGCTATAATCTAGGTGAAGTAGAGCTTGGTCATACAGAATGTGAAAAAGACTTGGGAGTCATGGTAAGCAGAAATCTAAAGCCAAGACAGCAGTGCCTCAGTGTGCGCAACAAGACCAACAGATTACTTGGATTTATCTCAAGAAGTATAAGTAACAGAAGTCCAAAAGTTATTTTACAGCTCTATACATCACTAGTGAGGCCTCATTTAGATTATGCTGCTCAGTTTTGGTCCCCTTACTACAGGATGGACATAGACTCATTAGAGAACATACAGAGAAGAATGACTAAAATGATTTACTGTGTAAGGAACCTCCCGTATGAAGATAGACTTAAAGCCTTAAATCTCCACTCTCTGGAGAGGCGTAGAATGAGGGGAGATATCATTGAAGTGTATAAGGGGATGAGGGGCATAAACAAGGGAGACATTAAAAAGTACTGAGGGTGTCAAACCCGGGTAAAAACCAGGAATAATGGTTTAAGTTGGAAAATTTGATTTAAAAGGGACATAGGTAAGTACTGGTTTTCAACAAGTTTGTAATGCGGGGAACTCTTCCCCGTGGGGATAGAGGCTAGGACCTTGGGGTAGCTTAAAAGAGACTGGACATATATATCGGAGGGCTGGGTTTGATTGGGTGTTGGGGGGTGGGGATTGTTTCTTGAGTACTTTAGGTAATTCTTTTTTGATAAGGACCTGCCTCGTATGGGCCAGTACCCTTCTGCAGTGTTCCTACATTTTATTTTTCTTATGTTCTTATGTTCTTATTATACCCCCTATTTTTGTATCATCAAAAAACTTATCAGCACAGTAACCCTTCATCAAGGTCATTAAATGAAAAATTATAAACAAGAGAGGGGCCCAAAACGATCCTTGGAACCCACTATGACAACCCCCATTCAGATTTCACCCTTTTAAGGGTAACTCCTGCTTTCTTTGGTAAGCCACCCTCAACCATGCTAGCCTTTACCTCCATACCATGAGCGCCACTTTTTCAAGAGTCCTTGTAGGTACTCTGCAAAGGCTTTACTAAAATCCAAATAAAAAATACAGTGGTGACTTACTTAGCTCATGGTGACGTTACTTAGCTCAGTGTGACTGTATTTTGCTCAGTGGTGACTTTTACTTAGCTCTGTAAGCCCTTTTGTGTGCTCTCTTAAATCGAACCGGGATGCCCTCCTTGACACTTTACACAGCGAGAGAAAACTCAAGTTGCTAAACTGGAGATAGGGGTGAAAACGGGGGAGAACAAGGGGATTCGTAGTAATCCCCTGTTGGAGTCCCCTTTTTAAAGGGGGGGGAGCTTGGTCAGTGGTCGGAAACAGGAACCAAATCTGAAGATTAAGAAAACGTTGGGAGAGGGAAAAACAACGAGAAACCAGAAGACGCCGGGGAAACTTCCAACACTTTCTGGGTGCTCCTGACGAATGTAGTTTTCTATTTGGGAATGCCACAACGAGCACCAAGGAAGCTTTGGCAGACTGGTGAGCACCCCAAAACCCCCAACAAAGACCATCAAAAACGCAGACAAATTTCACAAGTGGGAATGCTCCCTGGCGAATTTGAGTCGACTACTCGGGCATCACTACGGAGACCCAAGGAAGGAAAAACATTGTTTTTGTTGGGGATAGTCAGATTGGGGTCATGGATAGGGCATTTCGTTTGAAGGATAGGAGTAGGAGGCGAGAGTGTTTTTTTCCTGGGCGGGGATAAAGGATATTGTTAGCCGTCTGGATGACATCATAGAGGTAATGGGAGCAATCCTTTTATCTGTCTCATGCTGGAGGCAACGATGTTGCAACGTGGGGATGAGACCTGTTTAGCAGGTATGGGTCAGCAATAAGATATTAGGAAGAAAGGGGGGGAAACCCTGTCCATATGTGGCATTTTGCCAAAGAGGATTGAAAAGAATGGTTGTCCAAAAATTGGGTGTCAATTGCGGCGGGGCAAATCTGTAAGGAAAAGCGGTAACATTCTTTTGACAACTGGGACCTCTTCAGGCAAAATGACTGTATGCCAGGGAGGGGGTTCATTTGTCTAGGGGGGTGGGACACGGCCAACGCAGTGGAGGGACTTTTATCTTTAAACTAGGAATAGTTGTGGTATGGGGTTTCGGGCGGGAAAATGTAAAGTCTCGGGGTATAAATGAGACTGGGAGAACTAGTAATGGCAAAATGGGGTGATATGGGAAGGCCAGGGCACAATTGACAAGGCAGAAATGGGTTTTTTAGGGGAATAACAGAAAGGCAGGAATGATAAAGAGAAAAGGGTCCTTAAGTTATATTACCAAATAGTCGCGGGCAGAATAAATGGCGATTTGAGACTTTGCTAGTGCAGGAACAAAATTTATTTGCCATTCAACGGGGTTTAATTCAAAAAGTCGGGACATGCCGCGAATGTCACTTTTCAGGTTTCAAATTTTTTTCCAAGTAGATAGAAGTTCGGAAGGGGGTGGGGTGCATTGAAAGTCCGAGATCGCTTGAACTGTTGCTTAAAACGGGTATTAAGTCTAAGTAACACATACAGAGTCTGTTTGATGAATTTTCGGGGGCATGAAAAAAAAACTTAGGTGTGATAACCGCCCCCCAAATTTAGATAGGGACCAGGGAAACACTATGGGGGGAAATTTTTGGGGGCCACAAGGAAAAAACGATAAGTAGTAATTCTAGGAGACTTTATTTTAGTCATATTGTTTGGGAATTTTTTTTTTGACGGGGAATTTAGAATCATACGATTTCTTAGAATAGTTCAGGATTGTTTTCCTGAAGCTTTTTTGGACAGAACCAAAAGGGGTAATAACCTGCTTGACTTTTTTTCGGCAACAATGAACCTTGTTAAATAATTAGAATTTTCAGAAAACGGGTGCTAGCGCCCAAAAAAAATCAATTACATTTAGAATTGAATGGAAGTATATATAGGGAAACTCAAAAACAGTCCCAATTTTCGCTTTAGCAGATTACGAGGCTTAGAGAACACTTATCATCTGTTGACGGGGAAAACAAAGAGAGATCAATATACATTTTTCTAAACACAAACACTGCCAAAGAACTTTACCCCTTGTAAAAAAATTAGACAAAAGAAATACCCAAAATGGATGAATAAAGGCTGAAATATCTACTAGGGCAAAGAAGGAAATTTTAAAAAGGCGTATAAAAAGGGGCGAGGGTCATTTTTATGAATCATATATTGACACTAAAGGGACATTAAAAAAGGATAAAAAAAGCAAAAAGGGGACATGAAATTAAATTTTGCTAGGGAAATTCTAAAACTAACCAAAAAAGGTTTTTCCAGGATATAAAAAAAAAGTCAGAGATAAGATAGGTCCCCTTAAAAAGAAACTATGGGCATCTTCTGACAAAGAGAATGAAAATGTGCTCGATTAAATAATTATTTTCTCTCGTTTTTTTAAAACGGGAAACACTAGTAGGTTGGGTAATTAATTTTTAAGTGGGCCAAAGAAGAAAAATTTATGAAACATCAAGTCACAGTGAAATGGTTGAGCGATAGACCGACTGAAGCAAAATAAGTCACCGGTCCTGATGAGGTTTTTTTTAAAGGGGTTCAAAAAGGAATGCAAAATGGAAGTCGTGAACCATAACAAATTTTTAATTTATCTCTTCAAACAGGTGTAGTGTCTGTATGTGGAAGAGGGCAATGAAATTTCCCTTTTTTTAAAACGGGGGAAAAGTCTTACGAAAATTACCGCCCAATAACCTGACCTAAATTGTAGGCAAATTACTAGAGTAAATTTAACCAAATTAAAGAACCATCTCGATAAGCTAGCTGTTTAAATGATACCAGCAGGGTTTTCAAAGAGGCCAGTCTTGTCTAACAATTTTTTAACTTTTTTCAGAAAAGCTTTTGGGGCTTTTGACCACGATAAAAAAATTTGATTTTATTTATTTAAATTTTTTTTAGAAAGGCATTTGATAGATTTTCCGCCCCAAAAGACGTTGAAAAAAGTACAGCTCAGGGCATTGGGGAAGAGGCCTCGTGGATCGAACATGGCTACAGACGGGAAGCAGAGAGTGTCCATAAAGGGGGTTAAATCCGAGTGGGACAGTAACAATGGCTTCCACAGGGATCAGTTTTGGGGCCCGTTTTGTTTATAAATAATTAATGATTTTATGAAGGGAAATTTTACTAGTGAAAGCAAATTCGCCGATGACACGAAGATAGGGGGGAAATTTGTTCAAACGTAGATGTTGGGGAAACTTCAGGAGGTTTTAGACAAACTTTTTACTTTGAGAAAATGGCAAAAGAGTTAAAATGTTAAAAAATGGGGGGTTGAATGGGGGGGGGGGATAATTAGACTTAAAGGGGTTAAAAATTTAAATAACAATTGCAAAAAGGACGGGGGGGAGGGGAACAGAAACCCTTAAACCAAACAGTGCCTAAGCGAAAATAAGGCAAATAATTACGGGGAATTTATATCAAAAGTGTAAGCAACAGAAACCAGATCATACTGCAGCTTTATACATCATTATAAGGCCTCCCAGTTTGCAGCTAAATTCGGTCTCCAAATTACAGAATGGACAAAATTTCTTAGAAAACATTCGCGTAGGATGACAAAATTAAATACTAGCATTAGAAATTCCTTTGAAGAAAGTTTAAAGACTTTTAATTTACATCACTTTTAACGAAAAGGGGGGAGCCTGATCGGGGGTTAAAGGGGAAGATAGGTATTAATAAAGGGGATATTAAAAAGGGTCTTGAGGAACTCCCAAGAGAGAACCCGCGTAAGGGGATTTAAATTAAATAAGTTTAATTAAAAAAGGGACAAGGAAAGTTTTTGTTTGGAAAAGGGTAGTAGATAGGGGAACAGTCTACCAGTTGGGTTATTAGGCAGGATTTTGGGTATTTTTAAAATTTGGTTGGAAAGTACATGAGTGGGGGGGGTTGGGATTTGAGGGGGACTGCACATCAGAGCTTATTTCTTGGTACATTGAAAATTGGGTTGGTCAAAGTTTGTTAGTGGGATGAATTGAAAAGGGGACCTCCCTGTAGGGGCCAACGGGCCTGCTGCAGTGTCCCCCTTTTTTAAATTTCTTATGTTCTTTTTTCCTTATACTGTCAACTGCCTAAATTTTTCTTTTGAAGAACGTCAGAAGTTTGTCAGCAGAACGACCTCTCGTAAATCCAGCTGGATTCATTTATAAATTACTCTTCAAGGTGACTTCTGATAATTCAGCTATAATTGATTCAAAACTTCCCACTAAGATTCGGGTTTATTGGACGGAAATTTAAGGGAGGGGATTTATCCCCTTTTGAATAAAGGAACCACATTAGCCATTTTCCCACACTCGGCACAACCTGGAAAGGGAGGACGCATTGAATACACTCTTTTAAGGGCTGACAAGCTCCATCTTGCATTCCTTAAAACCCTTAAAAACAACTCAGGGGTCCCGGGGACTTTTTTGGGGGTTCATTTTCTATCCGCTTAATAACCATGTCCCTCGGGACAGTAATATTAGTTAACTTAAATTCATCAGGAACAAAATAAGAAATTCGGGGAATTCTTTTTACATTTCCGGTAAAAACGAAAAAAATAGTCATTAAAAAAGGAACACTTTTTCCATTCATTACCGTCGCTGTCCATTCCCAGATTTCAGAGGTCCTACTTTTTCCTTCACCTTCGTCCTATACATTTTGAAAGAACCCCTTTGGATTACATTAAAATGGATAAAAACCGACGGGTTTTTGTTAGGTAAACACATATCAACATTAGGTATCTTTTTATTATGAAACGTTTCGCCTACACAATGGGCTTTTCAGTCAAGTACAGAAAGTGATAGAAGCAAAGTACTTGAAGACATGTAATCATCCATCACCCTTAAAGTTTTGGGGTGGCAGTCCCCCAGTCTGGAAAGAAATTCCCTTCCCCATATGTTTCATACTGGGGAACAATGCTCTTCTCCAGACTGAGGGACGACCACCTCAAAACTTTAAGGGTGATGGAGATTACACGTTTTCAAGTATTTTCTCTTCTATCAACTTTTCTGTTTTGACTAAGAACCTACTGTGTAGGCAAAATTTTTTTTCATAATAAAGAACCTAACTGTTGCATATTGCCCTTTTGGATTAGTCTTTGATTCATTACAACTCTAATTTCATAGTCCGTTTACCCTTTCTAACGCTTTTTTTTTTTTCTCTTTTAAGCTGAACATTTTGGGGTCAGAAAAGGTTAACCTCTCCCTTCTGATGCGCCTATAAATTCCCCTTTTCTCCCCTAATAATCTTTACCTCCGTTAACCCATTTGGGATCGTTATTTTTAACCTAATTTCTCTCGGGGGAATGTATATACTCTGGGCACTGTGTACATTATTAAGAAAACAAAAAGCGATCCCTTCATATTTATAAGTATATTACGAATAAAATCATTATCTAGATAACCTAATCAAGATTAACAGATGTTCCCTAATCCAAAATCGGGAAACGAAAATCGGGGGTTTTTTCTGTATTTTCATTATTCTTGCATTCCCCCAATTTAAACTAAAGGTGATGGATTTTGATCACTTGCGCCAAGCTCTTCAGTGATCTCCAGATTTTTTTTAGGTGTTTCCTTATTTGACAAGACAAGGTCTAGCAATTTATTTTCCCCTGGGAGGGTTTATTACACGTTTTTTAGAAAAAAGTCCTGAACTGTTTCCCTGAATCACTGGACTCTAGATACCTTCAAAAATTCCGTCATTTGGCTAAAGTTAAAGTCCCCTAAGACTACTTACTGGTACAACCCTAAAAATTTCGTCCCCAAAAAAGTCCCCTCTATCGTGATCCAAGCCGGGGGTCGGGATATTAACCTAGAATTAGTTTTTCTTGACCCTCCACGAACTCTAAAACCCCAAAAAGACCTGTTACTGCCCATCTATTTTTTTACCTTTTTTATGCAAAAATTAAATTTTTTTCCCAACATACAATGCAACCCTCCCCCCTTCCCATTACAAAACTATCCACATGAATAACTTTAAAACCCCGAATATTACACCACAGTCATACCCCCACTCTTTAAATCATACCCCTTTCAGTTAAGCAAGAATCAAAATTCCCACACACGCACAAATAAAATTCATTAATTTTAATTTCTTGCCTTCGACTGTTAGCAAAAATAAAACCCTATGTTTTTTCTCTTCACTTTTTCCTTTCATCTTTTTTTTACACAATTTTTTGAAATTATCATTACCCAAGTTACTCCATGCCCGTTCATTAAGATTCTTTAAAAAAGAAGGGGATAAAATCAATATATCCATACTCATTAAATCATTTAAACCCATACTATTTAATCCAAATTTTCTTATACCTTTTTATAGCCCTTATTTTGTTGCGAAAACAGATATTTAAGCGCCCCCGTATTATTGTTTTTGCAATTGCTTTCAACTCCGGGAAAACTCTGGAAAAGTCTTCTAAAAACTGGTCCGGTAGGGGGGCGGGAACTATTCCACTAAATGGGTTGGTCTTGGGAAAACACACTTCAAAACCCTAAACTCCCGTTTATTGTTATTTTAAATCAGGTCTTGGGTTGAAGCTAAGTCTTTTTTAATGTAGGCACAACTCCACCACCCTTTTTGTTTTCCATCTAAGCGTTTTTTTTTTTGTAACCTTTATTTTGACCTCGTCGTCGTCACCGTATCATCCCAAACCCAAATTTAAGAGGTTTTTAAAGCCCCCAATTTTGTACTAAATCCTAATCTCTGCTCAGTACAATTGAAGTTGCAAGTTGGGAAGTTGAATGTGAAAGCTGCGGTACGTTGAAGGTTAAGCTGCGGGACAGTTAAAGGGGTAACTTGCTACAGTTTAAAATGGAACTGCAGTACAGTTGAAGGGAAGCTGGTACAGTTGAAGGTGTAAACTGCGGTACAGTTGAAGGGGTAAGCGTTAAAAAAAAAGAAAATAGGGGTTTTTTTTTTGTAAAAAAAAACCCCTTTAAAAATCATAAAACTATTGAAATACAATAATTTCAGTACGAATTTCTATAATAAGAAAATTTTCGGCAAACGTTCTTTTTCCAAGGACATGGACAACATGACTTCCAGTGATAATTTCAGTTTACCTCAAGTTTTTTTGTTTGAGAACCCCAAAATTTTTTAAAATTCTTTAAAAATTTTAAATTATTAAAAAAAATGTGTTTACATTAATTATAATAATAATAATTGTCACTGAAATGTTAAAAAATAAAAAACTTATAATTATATAGGCAGAAAATGACAATAATAATAATAAAGGTAAGAGAATAATGGTAATAACAGAATAACATGACAGCAAAAGTATTGATAAAAAAAAGAACAATCTGACTGGTTGATCTGAGGGAAAAAGAGCTTCCTGAAGTCACCTCACACGCAGGAAGGGGAGCTTCCGACAGTCACTCTCACTCTGTAGGAAGTGAGCCTCCTGACATCACTCTACCTGTCAGGTAGGGCACTTCCTGACAGTCAAATCTCAACTGTCAGGAAGGTTATTTCCTGACGTCACTCAACTGTCAGAAGGGCATTTCCTGACAGTCACCTACACTGGGCAGGGAATCATTTCCTACTCACTCTAACACGTCGGGAAAGGGACTTTTCCCGACAGTCACTCTCACATGCCAGGGAAGGGGAGCTTCACGCACTCTCACCTGTCAGGGAAAGGGAGCCTCCTGACGTCCTCTCACACTGCCAGGAAGGCCGCTTCCTGAATCCCTCCACACTGTCAGAAAGGGCCTTTCCTGACAGTCCCTCCACACTGCAGAAGGTCAGTTTTTCCCGACCTCGGCACTGATGACTAGAAATGGCCAGTAACCTTGCTCGGTTTAATGAAGAAGTTTTTTACCCAGTAGAGTTGACCAACGTTTTTGCCAAGGTGCAAGGTGGGGAGCTTTTCAGCAAAATAGTCCCGAAAGGAACACCCGATAGGAAAATTGTAGGCATTACGCTGACCGCGCGCAGTTTCGCCCTTTATTGCCCGTACGCGACATGCCAGGGGCCCAACAAAAAAAAAATATCTTTATGTTTGGTAGAATACCGGCGTAGCCAAAATTGGGGTACGGAGAACAGGGGGTGAGATGTTCAAATTTTCGTAAACCGGAGCACTAAGGGGGTCTGAGACTACTACAAATAACACGCATAGATCGATACGAATAAGTGCTGCAAGAAGGGATACAGTTCAGCATAAAAAAAGCTAGCTGAGATAGAAAAAGCCCCCGCACGACGCTGTCCGGAAAAACGCGGAATGCGCGCCGTCTGAAAACTTTGAGCCATCTTTTACCCAGCGGGGGATGAGAAGGGATGGGAAATAATCAAGAAAAAAGAGCGGGAAGCCACCGTAGGCATTGGCTTTTTTAGCAAGGGAGGAGAAAGAACAGACCCGAACAGCTGAACTTCCCAGGGGGTAGGGGAAAAATGAGATCTACATGAACAATAAAGGTGTAACAAGGGGAAGCAAGAGTGAAATTAGGCGAAAAAAAAGGGACGGGCAAACAGGGGCGGGGGAACGAATAAAAAAATGTCTCTAATACGGGGACCCTTCTATAAATGGAAGGATTTGGGAACGGGGAGGTACAAGTACGAAGGCATGGCATCACGGCGATCAGACAAGGGTGGGGAAAATTTTGCTTTTGTAAAAACTCCAACAGGGGGAAAAGCGAAAAACACCCAAGCACAAACTAATCCTTGGGGATGGATAGAGTTAAGGGAGAGAGAGTAGCAGGAGAGGCCGCGGAATAAACGGTAAACCCTAATCGAGTTTTTGATAAAAAAAGGGGTGAATGTAGGCGAAGCAAGTTTACATCAGCTCCCCAGGAAAAAATGAGCAAGGGTTTAAGAAGGTTTAGCCCGGGTGTGACAATTGCCTTCAGAGAGGTAATGTGAAAGGGTTTTCCAGGGTAACCCACGGGCAAAAAGAAGGGCCCAGAAACCTGCTGTATCACGTTTTGGGGGTACGGGGGCCCCCTAGAGAACAAAGGATGATCGGAGATAAAAGGCGTCTAGTGAAAGTAATTTTGGTGATTTTTGGGACTTAAAATTTAAACCCATGCGTGGTGGCCCAAGTGGAAAAACGGGCGACCGCATGCTGGGAAAAAACTGCAATAAGATACAGTCCGGGCCTGCACAAACCAAAACGAAGTCATCAACATAAAGTGTGACCAAATATTGGGGGGAAGAACAGAGGGCCCAAAACTTTTTTGCAAGGAGAAAAAGTGTTTTGCTTAGAACACATCCCTGAGGGGCACCTTCACTTGGACGAATCCGGGGGAAAAAACTTATTGATCGAACACGGAAATGCTGTCATTAAAAAGTTCTTAAGGAAGGATGGTAGATTTCCTTGGAGCCAAGGAATGGGCTTGGGCCAAAATTTTACCTCCAAGTTTGTCATATGCCTTCCAAGGTCAAAAAAAATGGCATAACGAGTGATTAACGCAAAGGCATTTTTACATACGACCAAGGTAGTAAGGGGCTATGGAGAAAAAGACCCCTTTCGAAAGCCATATTGACTACGGAGAGACTTTGTGTGTCTCTAAATACCACATTAAAAAAGTCGATTTACGACACGTTTTCCATCACTTTTCAAACGCACTGTAAAGCAATGGACGATAGGGGAGGATCATGCCTTAGTACCCGTTTGCGGAAAGGGAGAACATGGCAGATTTCCACAGTTGGGGGAAAAACTCCTTGTCCCAAAAAAGATTTAAAAAGGTGTAAGAGGACTACAAGGGCTACCGAGTAAAAGTTGTAACATACAAAATAAAGTGCAGGCCCCGCTGCCGATATCGCAAGCTGAGAGCGTTGCCTCCCGTTCTTGAAGGTAAAAGGCACATTTACGTTCTTCCTGAAGAAAAAAGTCCAAGGGGGACTAACTCTCTGGCAGACTTTGAGGGAAAAAAACGAAGGGGATAGATGGAGCCCCCGGAACAAAAGACCAATGGTGCCCAAATTAATGGCAACGCGAGAGGGTTTGCTACATCAAAACCACGCCGTAAAACAGGACCCGGTCAGGGGAATATTTACCACCAAATTTCCCCACTTTTTTCCAGACTGAACCATAGAAAAGCAGAGGTGATGGGGAAACATAGTCTCGCCACAATGCTTTTTGCTTCACGGATGACACAGCGACGATCGCACGCTTCTGCTTAAAAACAAGAAGTCCTCAGCGGGTTTTATTGACCGTACCTGCCCCAAGCAGCACGTTTTTAAAAACGCCGAGCACAAGCAGGGGAAACCACCCAAACACGCACTTCGAAATGCCTGCCCGAGGTTTTGGGGGGATAGAATGAGAACTGCGGTTAAAAACTGACGTCGAGAAGATGTTAGGACCCTCAAAGGAGGAGAAAAGGAACCTCCAAAAGCATAGGTGTATAAAGATCCCAATTTGCCCGATCAATTGCCACGGGGTATGGGAAAAGGGGGGAATAGGGAAAAGAATAAGAATGATCGGGAAAAAGTCGCTGTCATGTAAGTCCGGAGAACGACCAGGAAGTCTATGCATGGAGGAAGAGCAACGATAGTTTGTCAAAAGAGAGTATGAACGAGACAAAAGGTGGGATACCCGATTTAAAAAAAGAGGGGTGAGAGTGAGAAAAAACCCCAAAGGGGCCCCGTGATCCAATGAGACCCCCCCCCGAGGAAAGGTGGGGATTAAAAACCCAAGTAACAGAATGGTGGTGGTAAGGATGAAACAAGAAAGGCAAAGTCTGGGATAGAAAATGCTCGAGAAGGAGAGAGATATAAAGAACATATTGTAAACCACTCATTCAAGTGGATACGGGCTGCAGTGTAATGCAGCGAGGTATGGACAAATAGTTGACAGTACGGAATATCATTGCGTAGAAGAAGGGCACTTTCATTAAAGGTCCCATCTGAGAAAGGATTCGAAGAATACAATAAATTATAGCCTGAGATAGGTTGGAAGACAGCAGAGTGTAATTTTGGTTCTTGTAAGCAAGCACCAACAGGGGAAAACCTGGAAAGCAACATCTGAAGCTCACCCCGATTACCCCTGAGGCCGCGGATATTCCACTGTAAATAGGCCATGATTGGCGATGAAGAAAATACCAGGAATCTGTAGGTAAAGGCACCTACGGACTAGAGGGGTTAGAAAAGTCAACATGTGGTGGCATTGGAAGATGTTCAAGTAGCGAAGGAACGGAGCATTGCAAAGATTGGGGTTGTGAAGATGGAGGAGAGGGAAGAGAAGGAACAGGAAGTGAATCAGTGTCCATTGAAGGTTTAGTCTCTGCAATATATTCTGAAATGGCTTCAAGTGTTTCTGAATTCAAAGATGTATGGGAGACCATATTGGAGATAGAAGGAGGAGGGTGAGTAAAGATTGGGACAGTAATGGACTGTACCAAAGTAGAGGGGGAGGGAAGAGTGTAAGAAACTGGAGATGAAGTGTGGGGGGGGACAGAAAAGGCAGAAACCTGGGAGGTGGCAGAAGAGGGAGAAACTTGGGAGGGGACGGGGGTGGAAGGCATAGTACGAGGAGGAGGGTGAATCTCCACACTTGTAATAGAGCCAGAGAGAGGGGAAGAACTAGGTACAGAGACTGGAAAGGTAAAGTGTGGAGGTGGAAGAAGGGAAGGAAGGGGCAAAGAAGATTTGGGCAATGTGGATTTTTTGGACTTCTGAGAAGTAGAGGGGCGATTGGTATTAGGTGTCGTACGAGGTCTTGTCGATACTGGGGCTTGTGAGGAAGGACGCGAAGATGTGAGAACAGACTGAGTTGTAGTCGGGACGTCAGAGCCAAGGACAGCAAAAGGATTAGATGCCGTAGTGGCTATGGAAGGTGTAACAACAGAGGAGGCTGCAGAAGATGGTACCCCAGAAGTGGGGGGATGTTTGGAAACACGAGAATAAGAAACACGGGGTAGTCTCCCTTGGAGGCGGAGATGAGTAACTGCCATAGCATAAGGGAGACCTTCTGCCTCTTTGAGGCAACGGATTTCACGTTCATTTAAGTAGACCTGGCAACGGCAGGAGTACGAAGGGTGAGCTTCATTACAATTAAGGCAAGATGGAGGTTGACTGCAAGATGTATTAGAATGGTCGTCGGCACCACAGACTGGGCATTCGGCCATAGATCTGCAATATTTCGCTGGGTGACCAAAACGCCAGCAATTTCTACATTGTTGCGGTGTAGGTATCACCTTTCGAACTTGTAACCGATGTCCCGCGAATATACAGAGGACGGGAGTTCTCGGCTGTCGAAAGTTAAACGAGCTACATTGCAAGGGTAACGTCTCCGCCCCCGGGTAGGAAGGACGTAAGTGTCTACTTTGAGGATTGGGAGATCCTGGAGTTCCAGCTGTTCAAAAATATCATTGCCACATGACTGGAAATTCTGTTGGACTATGGTATGGGGCAGAATGACAGCACCACTACAAGAATTGAGAGAAAGATGTTTTTCAATAGTGATAGGAGTAGTATCGATATTCGAAAGGAGAGAAAGATCATGAGCTTGGGTAGCATTCTGGACAGTGACGATGCACATACCGCTCTTGAGAGCATGAAATGAAATATCTCTACCAACATGACGCAGGAGCGCTTTGCCAATACTATGGTCAGAAAGGTAGGCAGAAGAAGAAGTCGGTCTTAAAGTAAAGAATTTAGTCCATTGTGTGGTCCGAAACTGAGCGTGGAGAGGGAGTGCTTGACGTGTCGGTCTTTTCCGAGTAGAATGGGAAGGTAACGAAGGAGCATCATCTGGAGATTGACGTTGGCGTTTAGGAGTAGGACCGGAGTTGTTCCAGCGTGAAATGGGCGGGCGATTCGAAAATTGCCGTACCGTAGAGGGAGAAGCCGGAAGCATAGTCAAAGGAGAGCGGAGTTCAGACAAATTGAAGGAGTCAGTCGAAGCCCGGTACTGAAGCGGGTGAGAAACAGCACCAGCAAGAGGTACAGGGGCATCAGGAGTGTCCGGAAGAGTGATCAAAAACACAAGCAGGGTCAGAAGGGGGTGCGGTATCAAGAAGGGGCCCGGGGGGTTGGTTCATGGACTAGGGCTGCCATGGTTAGGTTTAATCCTTTGCTTTTTGTTTTTAAGAAAAAAAAAGAAAGAAGAAAAGAAAATAAAAAAAAAGAATAAAAAAAAGGGGGGAGCGGGGAGGAATAGTTCCCAGGAGGAATAAAAGGGGCCCGGGAAATCTCCCTCCGCACCCAAGAGGACCTCAACACCGCTAGTAGCGTAGATGCAGCATGGAACCCGTGCCATACCCTACCCTTCATGTCAGCAAACCAGCAATCCGGGATAGCAACCTCACATCTGCCGAGCTACCTCGGTGGACAAAAGAGAGGGTGGCCGGATATCCGCCACAAAGCATACCTCCTTCGGCCACCACCACCCCCGGAATCCGAAAGGTGGCTTCCAGAGATACACCCGTTGCCCGAAAGACACCCAAAGCTACTCCGGGATACCGGAGAGGGATCGGGACATCCCCAGGCAATCCAGATTCCACGGCAAACTACGCCACCGCCAAGAACCCCTAAAGGGAAATTTGGATGGACCTCGGTGTCCTTTCCCCTACCTAGGAACTAGCGCGCCTGTGGGAGAAACCCCAAAAGGGCCCAAAAAAGAGGAAGGGCAAAAGGGAGGGGTGGGGAGGGGAGGAGTGGAAAAAGGGGAGGATAGGGAGGATGGGATAGGGGAGGGGAGAATGGGGGGTAATTAGGTTCGGTCTGAGGAAGAAGACCGACAGGGCTAATTCCTCAGACCAAGAGCCTCTTCACCACCCCAAAGGGAGCCCCCCTTGAAGAGGCTCTAAACCGGGCAACATGGCAAAATAATGTATAATATCAAATAATGTAATATCATCTGGAAATCAAAGCTGGCAAAAAGCTATGCAAATACCCTATTAATATACCAACTTTCTTCTGGGTGGGATAAACCAGAGAAAATTATTGAAGGTGATGATAGAAGCTTGTTTTCCCACCTATCAAAAGGGAAAAGTAATATCTGGGAGTGACTTACGTAGCATTACACATAGATCATCCACGAGTTCAAACACTCCAAGAATCTTGCGCAACTTACATTACTCAAGCTTTAAAATATGATGACAATCTAATACAACATTCTCAAGTAAAAACGAAAATTTGAGAGACTGCAGACACAAAAATATTGCTGAGAATGATCCGAAAATAATTCTCTCCTCTTTAAAAACACAACAACATCACTAAAACCAAGGATATTTTTACAGCTTTCTTATTTGCACTCCTTTAAAATTTTCTAAAATTCTGTAAAAAAAATTACTTGATTTAAAAAAAAAACTTTGATTAAATTTGCCAAAAAAAAAAAAAATTTAAAATTAGCGCCCACACAGTCCAAAAATTAATGCCAAGATATGTAAGAACATTAGCATTTAAGGGTTTTAAGCTGATCAGAAGAAGCGTTCACTGGTTATTACCAGGAAAACTATTTTTCTAAATAAAATTGACAAAATGATATTTATACATCTCTAGGTGAGTGATAAGCTGTGGTTTAAAAAAGCTCTTCTATGGTTGAAATTTGAAGCCAATCAGAAAAGGCATTCATCATAACTGATTTGATTCCAATGTCACCACTTTTTTTAACTATTTCGGTAAAATTTCAAGTTTGCATCGATTCTTAGGAAATTTGAGGGTTTGCAGCCCCTCAGCCGTCTTAAAAAAAAAAAAAAAATTTTAATAATATTTTGAAGGCAGTCAGATAAACCATTTTTTAATTATAGGATAAAAAAAATAAATATCATTTTTTATTCAATAAAATTTAAACAAATTGAGCCACATGGGGGAGAGTTTTTTTTACTCAATTACAAGTTTTTTACTTTTTACTAAATCAATAGTTACACTGCACGGAAACGAAACGTAATAAATGCTGTCCTGGACCAGAGATGCATCAACCATTAAATATTGAAGCCGTTTTAGAACAGGTAAAAATGAATATATTTACTGCATCATAGTTTAACAACAATAAAAATTCCACCCCGACCTCACAATCAACATCGGGCAAAACAGAATCTACACATTGAAGCTTCGGTACTGAAGGTTTTTGTTCTTATTCCAGACATTCCAGGATGCTGGAAATGGACTCAACCAACTTCTGTCATAGGGTAAGTCAACTTACTAATTGTTCCCCTGAATTTTGTCCTCGTTATTTTAAATGCGTGTTAAAAAAATTTAGAAGCCGAGTGAATTTTAGACGTTCTCGATTTATGAGCGAAATGAAATGGGAAAATTGGAAGAAAAATGAAAAATAAAGAAAAAATTAGGCAATCTCTTGAAGGTATTCTGCGGACACCCAATTACTGATGAAAATAAAAACAATGTTTTGAAAATAATTATAAATATAAAGGAAGGTGCATCTTAATCACCTCCATGGTGAACTAACTCTCTACCCAACAACATTATACCTTTAACCCAAAATTTTCTATTAACCATTTTAAAAGCTGTGTAGTAAACTATATCGCCTTCTTAGCCAATATGATTGTATGTAGTATATTAGTAATAATAATAATAATAATAATGAAAATAATAATACTTGGAAGAAGACTGTTATTATTCTTCGTATTATTATTATTATTATTATTATTATATTAATACTGATGAATTTATAATTTTTAATATCTATTATTATTAATAAATATTCATTGATTTAGTAATTTTGATTTAAAAATGTTTTTGAGCGACCTTGTGGGTGTGTTAAATTAAGAGAGGTAAAGTGAGGCTGTCTATCTCATAAAGTCTTCACATTACACTCATCTACAACATATATTGTTGTTGCAGCAAAGTGAATCTTGAAGTGTATAACACCTACAGTTGTTTGAGCAACATTACTTGAACACAAATGACATCAACCTGAATAAAAAAATAGTAAAAAATAACACAAATATTGAGTAAGGAAGCAAGGCTTGTCCTGTTGACCTGTCTTATTCTGGCCACCGATCAGCCAGCCTGGCCACCGATCAGCCAGCCTGGCCACCAACATTTGTCTTATTCTGGCCACCGATTAGCCAGCCTGGCCACCGATCAGCCAGCCTGGCCACCAACATTTATCTTATTCTGGCCACCGATCAGCCAGCCTGGCCACCAACATTTTCTGTTTTTGGTGGGACCTGAGAGAGTTTGTTTTCCTGTGTCATCTTATGAAATTAACATAATCTTAAATAACACAGCTTTACATAACAGTATATAACATAATTCATAACACAGCTTAACATAGAAGTTAATAACATAATACATATAAGAACATTTCCAGTTTTATGGAGTATCAGTGGAGTGTCTTGATGAAGTGGTGGTGGAGAAACACAGTATTATACACTCTGATTCAAAACTTGATGTCATCACTCCCTGAGGACTGTAAATCGGTTGAACTGGTTAATTATATTGAAGATGCAGGAGCTGAAGCTATTACTCAATCTCTGTAAACATGAATTTAGTGCACACACACACACACACACACACACACACACACACACACACACACACACACACCACACATACACACACACACACCAAAGAATGCAAACCTCGTTCAAGGAGAAAGATCTTGGGGTGAGTATAACACCGAGCACGTCTCCGGAAACACATTGAAGTAACTGGAGATTGTCTGTTCTCATCAACAAATATGTCAGTGTTTGATTTATTTAGTTCTCCTCGGTTATACGAACTTGATGTTCCTTTATGTGCCTACACATCTATGTTGTTCCCTTTAGACCATTGTTAAAGATTTTTATGTTATGTACACTAAGCTTACAATAAACTTTACTTGCGTTTTTAAAAGTTGTTCAGTTCTGCATTAAGTCTGGAATAATTTTGACTTGTGTAGATTCCAATTTACACTTTCTCGGAAGAAATTGTAAAATTGAAATGTTTTCTTCTGCTATTATTTCTGAGTGTCGCATCTGATCAGCTTCTATCCTGCCTCGTTGATTATTTATGAGTGTCGCATCTGATCACCTTCTATGCTGCCTCGTTGATTATTTCTGAGTGTCGCATCTAATCACCTTCTATCCTGCCTCGTTGATTATTTCTGAGTGTCGCATCTGATCACCTTCTATCCTGCCTTGTTGATTATTTCTGAGTGTCGCATCTTATCACCTTCTATCCTGCCTCGTTGATTATTTCTGAGTGTCGCATCTGATCACC
>NW_026502212.1:0-10889 GCF_026875155.1 Cherax quadricarinatus | reverse complement strand
AATAAGGGAAAGGGGTAGACTGAGAAGTGCCCTTTTTTCCCGATAATTTTAAAGGGTTAATAGGGAATAAAATTGTGAGGACAGGCAGGGGAACGCAAAGAGACCTGGAAAGGTAAAAGCTGGTCCAGCAACTGGCTCCTTTAATTTATCCTTCCCAAAAATGAAAAAGTCATGAAGATCGGGGGAAGGGAAAGAAGCCCGCGGGACGAAAGTAGAGTCTAGGGGGGGCCAAAGACGGCAAACCCAAAAAAGGGGAAAAAGATCATGGGGTGGAAAATAATACGAGCATTTTCCCTGAGGCACACATCAATAGATAATGCTGCGGCTTAGGGCCCGTCTGAAAAAACCTAAGAATAGCTTTCCCGTTACTTCGTAAGGAACGCAAAAGACTTCTAAAACCTTTTTTTTACGTCAGGCCCAAAATGGGTATCCCTGCACCGGGTCGGGGAATTCCCAAAACCTGGAAAAAGACGTCAAGAAATTAGAAAAAGTGCAAAGGTTTTTTAACGACTTGCCCCCAGAGCTAAGGGGATTGTTTAGAAGAAAGATTAAGGGAAATTTGGGGCCTTTGGGCGCACTGGAGGACAGGAGGGTCGGGGAGACATGAAAAACGACTTTATAAAATACTGCGTGGAATAGACAAAGTGGACAAAAAAGGGCTTGTTCCAGAAAGGGGGCACAGAAAAAGGGGTCAAAATTTTGGAAGTTGAGTTAGGATGGGGATGAAGGATTTCTTCAGTCACAGAGTTGTCAGGAAAGTGGAATAGCTAGAAAGTGAAGTAGTGGGGCGGGGGAAACCTTACATTGATTGAAAACGGGGATTTGATAAAAATTGGGAAAAGGGAGAGAGGGAACCAGTAGCAATCAGTGGAAAAGGGGAGGGGTGGGCTATGGGAAACGACCCCTCAACCACAAAAAAGGGGAGTACAAATAAGTCAATATGTGCAGGAAACATAAGAGAAAAAAACCTTCGTTTTTTTGTATAGCCTTTATTTTAAAAAGGCACAAAAAGGCGTATATAGGGGGAAAAAACATTGATTTTTATTTTGTGATAGTTTTTGCGGACTTTAAAAAAGGGAGAAAAAGTAAGACAGATTTTATTTGATGTTACCTGTACTCAAGGTCAAAAACGGAATAGTGTTTTTCTGTTTTTAAAAGTTTTTTTTTTTTTTTGGAAATTTTTTTGAAGATGAAAAATTTAAATGTGGGATCGTTGCCTGTACTCCCAAAAAGGTTTAAATTTTTTTTTAGTTTGTTTTTCCCCAGTATTACTACGTTTTTTTAATTTATTATTAATAAAGTTTTGGAAAATTTTTTACCTGTATGTTTTATGGCCCATAAAAAGTTCTAAATTTCCCAAACATTTGTTATGGTCATGCTGTAGTTGGGCGTAAAATGGAATTTACCCGCCCCCCTCCCTTTCCCTTTGGGGGTTTAGGGGGGGCCCCGGGGGGGGCCCGGGGGGTAAAGCTCCTGCTTCCAACGGAAAGGGGCCCGGGGGTTTGGGTTCCCGGCGGGGTGGAACATTTTCCCACACGTTTCCCTTTTAAAACCCGGGTTTTCCCGTTCACCTGCAAACCCAAAAAGGTACCCGGGTGTTTTGTCGACTGGTGTAGGGGCGGGATTTCCCGGGGGGGCAAGATTAAGGACCCCCAAAGGAAATAAGTTAGAAAGGGCTCGATGACCCCAATGACTTTCTTGGGGTTATCCGGGGGGGCTAACCCCCCGGGGGGGTTTTAAAAACCGAACGAAAAACTTATCTTATCTGAACACCAGAGATTCCGCCCCGGGTGACACCAACCCTAGCCACGGCCTGTCTTGGGGCCAATGCTTCCCTGGTAATGTGCTGCTTGTTCTACTTATCCCCAAAGACAAAAGATAACAGGGAAATTGGTTGAACCTCCTTGGAATTTCCATCAAAAATGCCCCCATTTTTAAGTCTCCAGTAACCTCCCAGCCATACTTATCATAGTTCAAAGCTTCCAGTAGAAGCTTGATTATTGTAGTCCTCCTAAAGATGCACTGAATGAGCCAAAGGAAGAAAAGGATACAAGATAAGATAAGATTTCGTTCGAATTTTTAACCCCGGAGGGTTAGCCACCCAGGATAACCCCAAAAAAGTCAGTGCGTCATCGAGGACTGTCTAACTTATTTCCATTGGGGTCCTTAATCTTGTCCCCCAGGATGCGACCCACACCAGTCGACTAACACCCAGGTACCTATTTGCTGCTAGGTGAACAGGACAACAGGTGTAAGGAAACGTGTCGAATGTTTCCACCCGCGGGAATCGAACCCGGGCCCTCCGTGTGTGAAAGCAGGACTTTTAGCCACCCGGCCACCGGCCACTTGTTCCCATTGTGCAGAAGTACAGCTTTTAGGGCGCTATATTCGAATTATACGCGCGCTCTCCAAAAAAAAAATCGAAAAATTATGGAAAAATTGAGTTATTCATACAGAAAAATAGCTTAACTCTTTGGCAACACAATGGTACCAGAATGAATGTTCTACGACGTTTCTACAATAAATTATAGTCATATATATCAGGTATGGTGACGGCGATATGGGTAGCGAGTCTGCTCACGGCCCATATATATTTTGGAATTTTTTTCCTTGTTTTTTTATCGCTTAGTGAGAATAAACTTTGAATTGAATTGAATTTAACTGAATTGAATTCAATATTCAATATTCAATATTCAAAACACTCAACCTACTCACCATACAAAACATCCATACTTATTTTTGCACTTATTACATACATAGAACATTTAAAACTCGATTTTAAACCCCTCCCCTCAAAATCCCCTTGCAACCTCAACAAAACATGCCCTGGTGTACATTTGAAGTTTATATTAAAGGCCTTGCTAAAGTTTCAATCATATGGGCCCAAAAAGGAAAAAAATATGCAAAATTTAGAAAAATGCATTTGGCAGGGAGTCCTACCCCAGGGGTATTGGTTGTTTTTTAATGGGGTTTATTAGCACCCCCCCCCAAACCTTGGGGGGTATCAAAAATTACAGAGGTACAAAATTGGTCCAGGGACTGGACTCCAAAGTTTTGATAGCGAGCAAGTTCAAGGGGTAAAAACTCACAATTTTACAAAGGTAATAAACCTCACAATTTACAAAGGTTGAACTCAAAATTTTAAAAAGGTAATAAAACTCCGGGTAAGTCTGGTACAATCATGAAAAGTAAAAAGGTATTTACAGATTAAAGGTACGTAAGGGTCCAGGGACTGGGCCCCCAAAAGTTTTATAGCTGAACTGGGTCAAATAATGAGCTCAAAGTTAAAAAGGTAATGAATTCTGTAAAATGTTACTTACTTTAACTTTGGGCACATCTGAACAAATATAGAGAATGACAATTACACTTCCACACCCGGTCACAACGTAATGAGTTTGGTGCAAATATTGATTGTTGATCACAAACACACAACACACACACACACACCACAACACCTTTAGTAAAATTTTTAGCACCCCATACCCTCCTGTGGGCGGAAGTCAAAAAAGTTTTAAAAAGGGTACATAATGGCCAGTGACTGGCCCCAAAGTTATGAACTGAACTAGTTTTACAAAGGAAATGACTCCAGGTAATCTGGTCACTAATCAGGGAAATTTTCAGAGGGAAAAATTAGTTCACTCCTATACATGGTTACATCAGAACAAATTACAAATAAAACCACATAGTCCCCACCGGTCACAATTGTAAATTTAGTTAAAATACAAAAAATTAATGGGTCATACACCCACACTAGCGCGCGCGCGCACATACACACACAGGGGGCACCCGGACAGTGCACACAGGTACAAATATATGCATACACACAAGGACGCACACCCCCCACACCACACCCACACACCACACACCAACACCCACCCAAACACACACCCTCACACACACCCACACACACACCCCTCACACACACCCACACACACACACCCCACACCACAAACACCCACCACCACACCCACCCCCACACGCAACACACACCCACCACGCACACACACACACACACAACGCACAACACACAACCCTCACAACCCCCACACCCACCCTACAAACCCACACCATGCACGCACACCCCCACACACACACAGCCACATAGCCACATTAAAAGGGAAGACAACGTCAAAGGGAAAGGGGGATAAGGCTGAGGAAAGAAGGTGGGGAACTCCAAGAAAAGACAAGAGGGATGTGAGGGTCAACACGAGTTTTAAGGGAAATATTTACAGTAAGACGGGGAAAGGCTGGGGGGGGCAGACAGATGGGGACACCCAAAAAGGGAAAACAACAACAAATGTTGGACGACATACATCAGATAGGGGAGGTGGAAAAAAAACTGCTAAGGGACATCATACCCCCAAAGGCAATGGGACCGGAAAAACCTCTCCATGGGGCCTTAAGGGGAGCAAATTTGTGCGTACCACTTACCACAATCTTTTAACACATTCCCCGGAAACTGGGCAATCCTGAGGGAGGAAACAAACAAAAGATTCCCCCTTTTTAAAAAAGGGACAGAAAAGACACTAAACTGACCTGTGTCATTGACGTGTATAGTATCAAAAAATTATGGAGAAGATTATCAGGAGGGGAGTGGTGGAGCACCTGGAACGGAACGGGGTTAAATGCCAACCGCACGGATTCAGGAAGGGAAATCCTTTCACAAACCTTCGGGATTTTAGATAAAATAACAAATAAGACAAGAAGAGGGGGTGGGGGGGGTTTGATTGCACTTCTTGGACTGCAAAAGGGTTTTTCACCCGTTTCCCCACAAGAATTAGTGCGAAGCTGGCAACGGCGCATATAAAAGGGGGGCATGCAATGGATCAAGAATACCTACAGGGAGGGGAACAAAGAGTCAGGTACGTAATGATTATCACAGGGGCCAAATGGACGAGCGGGTCCCACAGGGGGCGGGCCAGGGCCCGTGCTATTTTTGGGATATGTGAACGACAGACGGAAGGTTTTGATCAGAAGTGTCCCGTTTGCAGATGATGTGAAGTTAATGGGAAATTAATTGATGAGGGGCCAGGCGGGCTTCAAAGAACCTGGGCAGACGGGCACCTGGTCCAGCAAAGGCTTCTCGAATTTAATCCTGCCCAAAAGCAAAGTCATGAAAATAGGGGGAAAGGGCCAGAAGACCCCAGACGAGTATAGGCTAGGTGGGGCCAAAGACTGCAAAACCCACTCAAGGAAAAATCTTGGGGGGTAATAAAACCGAGCTTCTCCGGGAAGCCACACAATCAATAACTGCGCAGATATGGGGCCTGGGGAAACCCGAGACAGCATTCCGACACCTTTAAGGGAACATTTTAAGACCGACACCCTGTTTCAGGGCCCCTACTGGGGTATGCAGCACCTGTTTGGAACCCCCACTTGATAAAACACGTCAAGAAACTAGAAAAGTACAAAATTGGCAACAAAGGGTTTGTTCCAGAGCTAAGGGAATGTCCAGAAGAAAATTAAAGGGAAACGGCCTGACGAAACGGAGGCAGGGGGTCAGGGGGGACAGATAACGCATATAAAAAAAGCGTGGAAAAGACAAGGTGGACAAGGAAGGATTTCCGGGAGGGGCACAGAAAAAAAGAGGCCACAATTGGGAAATTGAAACACAAATGGTCAGAGAGATGAGGAAGTTTTTTTCTTCATCATAGAGGTTGTAAGGGAGGGAAAGCCTAAAAATACTATGGAGGCAGGAACCCTACACATTTTTTTAAAACAGGGTTTTATAAAGTCATGGACTGGGGAGAGAGAGGGTCTATAGGGAAACCGGGGAAAAGGCGGGCCGGAGCTAGGACCGACCCCTGCAACCACAAATAGTTTTACAAAAAGGGAACACACAACCAAAAACACACAACAACACCCCTCACACAAAACCCACACCCAACACACACACACCACCACACACACACACACACCACACACAACACAAGTGGAATACCTACAAGTGAAATATGGGGGCAGGGAACCATACATAGTTTTAAGAAGAGGGATGACAAACTCAGGAAGCAGAGAGAGAGAGGATCCAGTACGATCGTGAAGAGGCGGGGCCAGGAGCGAGACTCGACCCCTGCAACCCCAATTAGGTGAGTACAATTAGGGGATAACACACACACACACACACACCCAAAAATGCAAAACATGTGGTAAAGTTTATTTACAGCTACAAAGTCGGGATTTTTCCAAATGGTCGCAATATACCACTGTGGATAAAAACTTAGCCATTTTTTTGAACCTTGGTGGTTTTTCTAAATTATTAATTGATCCCCCATACATAAGACGCAAATTTTACAAAAGTCCACTGGCAAAGTTTACATTTCGTTTGGGCTACATTTTTGGGGGTGGGGTTTAACCTGCCAAAGATCTTGTGGGACTTGGGAAAAATGGTTTTGACACTTGCTGCTGTAGAAACCCCTAATTCCATCACTGTAAGTGTACCAATTTTAAAAAAACCTTTCTTTTATTCAAAAAAAAAATAAGTTTCTAAAAATTTTTTTGTCAAATTTGGGAAAATTCGGTTTGTTGCCCACATAAAAACTAAAAATATTTGGGAAAAGTTTTTAGAAGGTACACCTACCTTGGGAAAACAAAACTTCCCTAGTTTGTTGTGAAAATCAAGTAAATTTTAATCTAAATAAAGTGGTTTCCCCTAAATGGAAATAACTTTCTTTTGAGATATAGGCCGAAACGCGCGGCACCCCGGTGCCCGGGAAATATTTTTTTTTCCCCAAAAAAATTGCTTTTTTTTTTTAAAAAATTTTTTTTTTCCGCGACCCACGGTGTTTATTACAGAAAAAATTCTAAATCCGTTTTTCTGTCATCACGATGGAAGAGGTTTCCGGACCCTCCTTCATCTTCGGGGAAATAGTAGAAAATTTTTTTCCCCGGGGGATTAATTATGCTATATATAATTTTTTTTAAAGGTTTCTTTTATTTTATATATTATTAATTGCATTATATCTAATAGATCAATTTGTGAAGATAAATAACCCCTTATAATTGATATTAGCGTGGGTATGGGAAATTTTGTTGGGGTGGAGGGGTTTGGCCATTTTGGGTACTATACCCAGGGTACGTGATTGGTTACTTGATCATATTAGCTCCGCCCACTCTGGCATGATCTCAGATGGTGAATTTGTATTATATTAGACAAAGATATAAGAAAACGATAAAAATAACACGGGGAAAAACGTAAACAAAGCCGAGTCAGCGCTTCTTAAGCAATATGACGCGTCAGCACTGTCACCATGCCTGTTATAAATGGCTGTAATTCCTTTTAGAAACATCGTACAAGGATAATAATTATACCAGAGTGTAGCCAGAAAGTTCAGCTATTTTTTGGTAACAATAACTCCATTTTCATATTTTTTCGAATTTTTTTTTTGCTCCGCGCGCATGAACCTGACCGCTCCTTAACCCTCCCCTCAAACATCTTGCCAACCTCAACAGAACACATGACCATAATACAAGGCACAGATCACTCTTTGATGTTCCTCGTGTCCATCTCACGCTATGCAAAAACTCAATGCACATAAAAGGCCCTAAAATCTGGAATTCATTACCTGTAAATATAAAAGAAACACTACCTGTTTATAAATTCAAGTCTTTTCTCAAATTTCACTTACTCACTCAAAACCAAATAAATACTGAATAACTTAACCATATAAATTGTATATCCTAAATGTTACTCACAATTATATCACACAAATGTTAAACCTAACTTTGTTATTTTTTTAAATACACTACCTTTTTTTTTTTTTTTTTTTTTTTTTTTTATTATTCGCCGGTATTCTCCCGGCCCGGGTCTTTTCCAAGTAGTGGTGACCCGGCCTTGGCTCCCTATCTGGGGAGTGTCTCGAGACTTAAGTCTCCCATGGGAGGAGGTATAGTACCTCCTCATCTTTGGGACCAACTACCTAACAGAATACTCCATTCTACTGAATGAACAGCAATGCATGCAACCATATGACCTGTCTTTGTAATGCTCATTTGTGCTTTATAGTTATCTGTTTACAATAATGTCTTATCACCGATTTCATCATTGCTTAGTTAATCTTAAGTTAATTTTAAGCCAGCCCGTAATGCTATGCATATAAGTGGCTTTGGCATGCTGCTCTTACCTGTATTTTTTGTACCTCTGTTTGTATGCTAAAATTTCTAAATAAAATAAAATAAAATAAAAAATTGAATCGAATTGAATAATATAATAACTGACTATTTGGCATCATAAAACAGTAGGCGGAGCTTATCCGTAGACTACCACCGCTCCAGAGAGTGCTAGGAGAAATCACTTCATTATTACGCTTATATCAGCTTATATATCAACTCTACGGCTTATTTATCTATCAGAATTGATCTAATATGATATAATAAACACTATAAATAACATACAAACATGTTATATACTCTAGACTGAATAAAATAGGCCATAATATGGCGAGAATCAACCAGTAATATTCGATATAAAATTGTTACCCCTCAACTTCTTGTTGTATGACTTGGTCTTCAATGATAGAAAACGGTGTGTTGAAGAGGATAACTGCACTAGAACACCAGTTTACTAAGAAATACACCCAAACAAACGCGATTTTCGCAATTTTTTTTTTTCGAGACGGGTCCGGGGGTCCGGCCGGCGCTCCAGGCCAATATCTCGGAAGTAACTTATTCATTTATGCCGCCGTTTTCCGACGTTATTACTTTATTAAATGGAATAATATTCACAGAAATTGTAGAATAATGATTTCTCAATTTTCTAATGACATAACTTTGGGAATATTCCAAATACTTTGGGAGTTATGTGGGAGTAAAGGGCAGATTTTTTGCAACATTCCAAGTACTAACAAACTTTATTTTTTTGTGAAATAAAGATAAAACATTTAGAGGATATTAGAATATTAGAAACTCGTATTAGCATTGTTCTCTCGGCACCAAGTGTCCAAACACCCTTACGTCGTCCCATATAGAAATGATTCGGGGGCAAATGGCATCTTCAGTAAATCAGTCATTTTTCAGTCTTTTCTCAGTTGTTGTTTGAGGTATATTTATGATAAATATTTTCAGGAAAGAGTGAAAACACTTTGTCTTGTGCACCAAAACTGGAGGAAATCCGACGGTAAACAACAGAGCATATGTTCATACGAATAGTGTATCCTGAAGGCTTCAGGAGGAGCTGTCATTGAAGAGTCTTCACTCATCTGGATTGCATGCAATTCCAATTGCATCAAACAGGCCTGATGCATCATTACAGTAGCACAACCAGTCTTCATTAGTGTAGAAGATTGAGAAATGTTGCTGACGTTTTCTTTGGTTACGTCACTTGCACACTTTCATCCATCAAGTCCCACTCCTTGAGCCTTGAAATCAAAAGCTTAGCATATGACTTTGTCAAACCAAGATCTCTGATAAGGCCATTGAGGTCTGTTTGGTGTGGGGAGGGAGGATTCCTCCCAACAGCTGCATCTGTGAGATCATAGTCGTGTTCACTGTGCTGTTCATTTTCTGATTAGCTGCGTTCTTCTTCTGACGGTTGACTTCTTTCTGGAGGTGTAGGTACAAGAAGATCAGCACTATGTGGTACTGGTGCAACAGAAGAGGGAAGATCTGGATAAGAAATAGCATGTGCATTTTTTCGGTGTTAGGAAGGATCCACCAGACAGAAGTAGCAGTTGGTTGAGTGATCATTTGGTTCACACCATATTTTAGGAACACCAAACTTCATGGCTCTTTTTTCTCCTCTATATTATCCTGTAAAAGAACAAAAGAATTAATTTCTGTTACATACATTTCATTTAAAAAATGTTGCTATTCAAGATTTTACCCTTCATATAACTAATGACTTTCTTACCTTCCAATGTTTTCTTACAATGTTCACAAGCAACATGAGGCGCCCAGGTCTTGTCTTGGTCCACAACTGCCATGACAAAATATGCTTTGTAAGCTTCACACATTTTTTTAGATGCTGTTACAGAGAACTTCTTTGCTCTTGTCTTAATGAATTGACCACATATGTAGCAGAATGTATCTGGAGAATTATTGCAGCCTCTTGATGCCATTTCACTTCTGATGTTTCTAAAAACAGCGCTGTATAGCCCTTGTGGTTTAGCGCTTCTTAATAATAATTCTGATGTTTCTTCTCAAGTAGCCAGAGCTGAACTGAATGCTGGTTTGTGAGCCCCTGTTTTTATATTTGCCAAGCAAAACCCTAGAACATAGTAGTGTTACATCAGCCTTTCTTGAAAGTGTTCCAGAAGTGTCCTGACCATAAAAGCAAAGTTCTGGGATCAAAATTGCTTTTTTAAAGTTTATTTAGTTATAAAGAATTGGGAAATGATGCTTGTTTCTCAGGAACACAACAAAAGTGAAATTTTGTTACATAGTGTTATATATTTGTGGACGTACTGTAAACATCCTGGTAAGTAAACATACGTTTAAAAAACCTTTACCTTTAATTGCTTGTGATGATGCTTGTGTTGAGACTTGAGTTATTGCTAGGTACAAATGGCCTCTGAATTTGCATAACTGTGTTTGTAATAGTTATCCTTAATCAGGTGAATCATACGCGTAACTTGAGACATAATTAAATCAAGTGAGTTTCAGACAAGTGATTCATAATTTTATGAGTGATAACCAGCATGTACTATGTCCCCCACACGGTAGTTGAATGATAGCTCTTGGCCTTTCGTGTAGTAATCAATGTTGCGGAGTAGAGAGTCCAGGCAGATATTCAGGGGAAACTACTGTCTCCAGAATAACAGCAATTGGTGCTAGGCAAAGTGCCAAGTGCCAGAAAATACAGACAGCATATTACAGCATATAAGCATAAAGCATATAAAACCCATATACATTGAATATTTAGTAATGAAACTGGATCTAAGTCAACAACTTAAACA
>NW_026502203.1:0-19844 GCF_026875155.1 Cherax quadricarinatus | reverse complement strand
TTTTTGGGCCACCTGCATTTGGTGTGAATCGGCAGGGTGATAATAATAATAGAGAAGGCCTTTCCTTTTTTCACTCTTGTAATTTGCTTGCTGTTGTATAACAGGAGAGCTATGTGATGGCAGGGTTTTACTGTTTTCAGGAGGATTCTCGCTAAGACTTCAGAGATTGTTGAGCTGCGTAGTTTTCGCTGTAATTGTATTCGAAACAGCATTCAGTGCCGATGGCAGGCACTGCGTCTGTGGAAATTAGTTTCTTTGATACTAATTGGGAATCCCGAATTTCAGAGATTTTGGTGGAATTTCGGTGGTTGTACACAGGTGTTGTTCAAGTTATCCTTCTGACATGCATAAATGTGTTCATTGAACAGGAACACGGCAACAGGCTGCTGTCCCATATAGGCAGGTCCTTTCACAATTCCAACCACTAACAGAACAAATTGCTACCCAAGCATATGAAGCTCAGGTGCAAGTCTGAATCAAATTCCAACCTTCACTCATGTAGGATTTCTCGCACTGATTTCATCATTGCTTAGTTAATCTTCAGTTAATTTTAAGCCAGCCCGTATTGCTATGCCATAGTATAAGTGGCTTTGGCATGCTGCTCTTATCGGTATTTTTTTGTTAACTAGTAGGTGCTCAAATTATAAATAAATAAATAAATAAATAATTACAAACGGTATTAAGTCTGAAGTAACACATACAGAGTCTCTGTGGATAAAATTTTCAGAGGGGCATGATAAATTAATTTTAGGTGTGATATACGGGTCCCCAAACTTAGATAGGGACCCAGGGGAAGAAAGAAGACAGAAAGGGAAGTAAAGGAAGAACAAAAGATGAGAAGACAGAGGAAGACAAAAGGAAAAAAGAGAGAGAGAAAGAGGATAGAATACGTCAAGAAAGACAAGACATAGAAAAAAGACAGAGAAAGAGAAAAGAGAGGGACAAAGAAAAAACAGAGAAAGAAGAAAAGAAAAGAAGAAGAAGTAGAAAGAAGGAAAATAGAAAGAAAGGAAAAGACTAGAAAAGGAAAGAGAAGAGAAGCCAATAGAAAAAAAGAAAGAAAAAAGAAGAGAAGAAGAGAAAGAGAGAAAGAGAAAGAAGACAGACTTTACTTTGGAGGAAATTGTTAGGCCTCATGGCCGATAATGTAGTAATTCTAGGAGACGTTATCTTTAGTCTATTGATTGGAAATTTCGTGATGGGAATTTAGAATCATAGACTTCTTAGAAGTATTTCAGATTGTTGTTTGAAGCAATTTGGCGAAGAACTACAAGGGGAAATAACCGGCTTGACTAAGTTCTGGCAAAACAATGAATCCTTGTTAATAATTAGAAATTCAGAGGAACTGGCTGCTAGCGACCACAATATCAATTACAATTTGCATTGAATGGAGTATGATTGTAGGGGGATTAACTCAGTAACTGTTCCAGATTTTCACTTAGCAGATGGCGATTGGGCTTAGAGACCACGTAAAAATCTGTTGAATGGGTACGGTACGAAGAGGAGGTATCAATATGACAGTTTTCTGAACACTATAATGAGGCTCAATAAGATGTTTATCCCATTAAAGAAAATTAGATCAATAGAAATGACCCAAAATGGATGAATAATAGGCTGAAATATACTTATAGGGCATAAGAGAGGAATTTATAGTAGGAGTATCAAAAGAGGTGAGGGTCATCTATGAATCAGTATATTGACATTAAGTGGGACATTAAAAAGGGGATAAGAAAAGCTAAAAAGGGACTATGAATTAAAGTTGCTAGGGATTCTAAACTAGCCAAATGTGTTTTTCCAGGTATACAGTTGAAAAAGTCTGAGATAGATAGGTCCCTTTAAAAATAAAATATGGGCATCTTACTGAAAGAGAATGAAATATGCCCAATTTTAAATAATTATTTTATCTCGGTTTACACAGGAAGTCAGTCACTAATAATATTTCCAGTAATTAATTTTATAGTGGGCCAGAAGAAGATAAATTATGTAACATCACAGTCACTAGTGAAATGGTTTGTGAAGCAGAGGGAAATTTTTAGACCGACTTAAGCAAATTAAGTCACGGCGTCTGGATGAGGTTATTCCAAGGGTTCTTAAGGAATGCAAAAATGGAACTCTGGGAACCAATTAAATAATATTTTTCATTTATATCTTCATAACAGGTGTAGTGCTGTATGTGGAAGATGGCTAATGTAATTCCTATTTTTAAACAGGGGACAAGTCGTTTACCATCAAATTCACCGTCAATAAGCCTGACCTCAATTGTAGGCAAATTACTAGAGGTCAATTATTAGCTGAGATTATAAGATGCCATCTCGATCAGCTTAGCTGATTATGATACTCAGCATGTGATTCACAAAGTAGGCCGGTCTTGTCTAAATAATTATTACTTTCGTCAGTAAAGCTTTTCGAGGCGTTGACACGATAAAGATTTGATATTATTACTTTAGATTTTTGTTCAGGTTTTTGATTAGAGTTCCGCACCAAGACTGGTAAAGAAAGTGGCCAGCTCATGGCATTGGGGGGGAAGGGTGCGCTCTTGGGATCGAATCTTGGCTCATAGACGGAAGCAGAGAGTGTCTTAAATGGGGTTAAATCCGAGTGGGGGGATCTAGTAACAAGTGGCAATCACAGGGATTCAGCTTATTCATTGGTGTTTATAATATTATATCAATGATCTTATGAGGGATTTACTAGTGGACATGAGCCAAATTCGCCGATGACACAAAGATAGGATTAATTGATTCAAAGTAGATGTTAGGGAACTTCTGAAAGGATTTAGACAAACTCTATTCTTGGTCAGAAATAAGTGGCAGATTGCAGTTCAGTGTAGATAAATGCAGGTTCTGAAGTCTGGGGTTTGTCATAACCCTAGCACTTATAAGTTAAATAATGTAGAACTAAGCCATACAGAATTGCAAAAAGGACTTGGGGTTTTTTAAGCAGTCTTAACCAAGACTGCAATGCCTAAGCGTACGTTAATTAGGCAAATAGATTGCTGGGATTTATATCAAGTAGAGTAAGCAACAGAAGTCCTGAGGTCATACTGCAGCTTTATATACATCATTAGTAGGCCTATCTAGATATGCAGTCAGTTCTCGGTCTCCATATACTGAATGGACATAAATTCTTAGAAAACATTCAGGTAGGATGACTAAGATTTATACATAGCATTAGAAATCTTCCTTATGATGAAAGATTGAAGACTCTTTAAATTATATTCACTGGTAGATGAAGAATGAGGGGAGACATGATCGAAGTGGTTTATGTGGAAGATAGGTATTAATAGAGGGATATTAATAAGGTCTTGAGGATATTCTCTCCAGAGAAAACCACACAGTAGTGATTTAAAATAGATAGTTTAGATTTAGTAAGGACATTAGATCATAAGATCATGAGGAAATGAGGAAACTGCATAAAAAGCCTTCTGGCCCATACTTGGCAGGTCAATGTCAGTACCATCGTTACAAAAATATTTGCAACAACATCCCCAGAGCCACTCAAGCAACAAGCCCCAACAACCGCCTCCTATCAATGGCAAGTCACGCTCAAATCCATCCCCTCTCAATCATAGAATACAGATAGAAGAAAACACTAAGCAAGCCAAACCGGGCCCTCACTAGGCAGGTCTCCTCAAACCCAGACCCACAAAACAAAACCACCTGCCCAACCACCTTCTACTCTATCCATGGAAAAAGCTTGATAGCCGGGCATATTAAAAGAGGGTACTGAGGGAGCTGAATTACCTGGCCATCACCAGGGTACTGAAGCACCTGGTCCATCACCAGGGCACTTGAGGGAACTGAAGCACTGGTCATCACCAGGGCACTGTGGGCTGAACAGCACCTGGTCCATCACCAGTGGCATGAGGGACTGAAGACCTGGTCATACCAGGGCACTGAGGGAACGAAGAACCGGTCCATCACCAGTAGCACAGAGGGGAGCTGAAGAGCCTGTCATTCCACCAGGGCACGAGGGAGTGAGCACCTCGGTATCACCAGTGACACCAAAGGAGCTGAAGCTCCAGGTCCATCACCAGGGCACCGAAGGAGCGTGAAGCACCAGGTCCATCACAGGGCACTGAGGGAAGCTGAAGCCAAAAGCCTGCTCAGCACCAAAGCCTCTCGCTCATAAGAGCACAGAAAAAAGAATATGCAGCAGGCCAGGTGGCCACGCTAGAATGTCCCCCTTATTAAACCCAAAACAGACCCACAAACGAGAACACTTCCCAACCCACTTTCCACTCCATCTTTGGTGCTTGTTGTGACCACTCAGCAGAAACACAACATCGCCAGGTTAAGCACGGAAAACGGGATGGAAGCCTGCACAGCAGTCTCACGGGTCCCCGCTGTTTCCGCCTTCTCCAAACAGCCTCTCGATCCCCAGCCGGCTCCTTGCCACCCGGCCACCGACCAAGCTCCCTCCCAACCCGAGGAAAACTCACAACAGGAGACCAACCCCGTTATCCTCTTGCTATCTCCGTCAATCGCCGCATCCCCGCCAGCAACCCAAGCGCATCCTAGCTGCTGGTTGCTCAAGAGAAGCATCCCGGTTTCGATCTCAGAGAGCACACAAAACAGGTCCCCACAGAGCTAATTAAACGTCACCAACTGAACTAAGATACACATAGTGGTTTGAAATAGGGTAGTTGATGAGTGGAACAGTCTAACTATTGGGTTATTGAGGTAGGACTTGGGGTAGTGTTTCAATTTAGGTTGGATAAATACATGAGTGAGAGGTGTTGGGATTTGAGTGGGACTTGCACATCAGAGATTAATTTCTGGGTAGCATTGGAGGGTTGGGTTGGGGGCAAGTGTTTTGTTGTTGGGAATGAATTGTAAAGGACCTGCTAGTATGGGCCAACAGGCTGCTGCAGTGTTCCTCCTTTCTTATGTTCTTATGAGTAGTGTCCTGAAAGCTGGACAAGGCCATTTGGGCCTGCCTCTGAGGTAGGGACTCTATCCAAGCCGGAGGAATTCCATTGATTCCCTTCGTGCTAGTACAGTGGACCCCGGTTAACGATATTTTTCATTCCAGAAGTATGTTCAGGTGCCAGTTTACTGACCGAATTTGTTCCATAAGGAAATATTGTGAAGTAGATTAGTCCATTCGGACCCAAACATACAGTACAAACGCACTTAACATAAATACACTTCCATAATTGGGTCGCATTGGGAGGTGAGCGTTAAGGAGGGGTGTCCCTGGACTGCCAGACAGAATGTTTGTGGGGAGGCTAGCTCAAATGCCTTTTCAAGGTCGAAGGTAAACGACGATGCTAGGTTTTTTGTTATATCAGCAATCTGGTTAAATAGAGTGGTTTATGCACTTGCTGTGCCCACTCCTTTGGTGAAGCCAAATATGTGTGATGAGAGGGGTCCAGTTTCCATTGGAAGGCAGTTTAACACCATCTTCAGCAGTCTTGGTAAGCTGTGGTTAGCGATATGGGTCTCATACTGCCTGGGTGCTTTGGCTTTGGAATTGGTACAAATGGTAGCTTTCTTCCAAGCTGCTGGGAGTGTTAGGCCCACCCTCCACAACTTGTTAATGACGTTAGTATGGCCTCCCTTCCACCTCTGACCAGCCGTGCAATCATGGAGTTGCTATCACAATCGATGCCAAGGGCTGTGTCACCTGTGTTCTTAATGGCAGATCGGAGTTCCAAGTCGGGAGGTCTTCATCAGTCAGTCTTCCGACTCACATGCAGCTAGTGATCGGTTAGCTGGCGTGTGGCAGAAGATCGTCTGTATATTTTCCCCGGACGTCATGTGGGAGTTGAGTGGAGGTCCCCTGGAAGTGAAATAGCTTCATAGTTTCTGCAGCTTCCTGGTGATGGGTTTCGGGTGTAGCTGGTTGGCCTCGGCTTGCTCTTTCTGTTGTATGTGAGCTTGCCCATTATCTCAGAGAAGGTGGTGTGATGCCCGAATGTTAGAGCCCACTCAGCCATTTCTCAATTTTCTTTACTTGAGACTCTTGCGTGGCATTGCGCACAATGGCTCTCAGAGTATTCCTGTTTTGCCATAGGGTTATGAATGTTATAGCTTCCTTACAAGAGTTTAGCGGTGGTTCTGCTACGACTGTCGTTGTGAGAAACCACCGTCTTTTGTGAGGTGCGTCCTGCGGGACTTCTTTGAATTGCGCATCTGCTGCAGGATGAGAACAGTGATTGTCTCCTGTTAAGCCATATCACCGTCTAAGATGAGAGTATGTGAACACCAGTCATGAAGAATCATCCTGAACTCCTTCCAGTTGTCCCTCTCGCTTTATGTCCATCTAGGAGGCAAGCAAAACTGTGGGTGCCTGTGATGTTGAAGTGTGGTGATCACTGCAAAGGGGACACGAAGGTAAGGAGAGTTCCCATGTGGCTCCTGCTGCCGAATAGTTCTTGTCCCGAAGGTGAAGGTTACGAGGCAGTCCGCAACAGGTGTGTGGGGTCTCCATTGTTCTAGCAACTTTACCTCTGGATATCGTGGTGTAGGAGCATTGCTATGGTGCGTCTACCAGCAGCATTGGTTGCTGAGGAGGAATGCAGGCATTGGGTTATGTGCTGTTGAAATCTCCACCAAATAATACCATCAGTGCGTGTTAGTGCGAGGAGCTCAAGGGCTAATGTCGAGGGTGTGTCGTTGGTTTTGTAGATGTTATAGATGTAATGGCGCCCCAGGTATGGGCACCAAGGAAATGGCCTGTATTTCGACATCCTCCCCACAGTCCACAGGGTTGGCTATAACCTCGTGAGGTATTGTTTGGATACAAAATACAGCTGTGCCTCTGCAGTGAACGCCGGGGTCCATGTGCTGAAAATACCAGCAAAAACTGGTTTCTTTGGGCACATAGTCGGGCTCTCAGTCTGAGTTCTTGTAGCAAGACCGATATCAAACCGATCCCGAATTACTCCTCCAGCAAGAGGTGCTGTTTGCTCTTTAGGCCTAAATGTTCCATTGTAGGACCTTGGGGTGTGATGTGACTGAGGTTATTCCATCGCTCGTTTTGTTTCCTGAGCTGGCGGAATGAGAGTCCTGCCCGCTCTGAGAACTGCAAATTTATGGCATCACTGTCTCCTCGCTCGCGTCAGTAAGCACATCTCAGGAGCGTTATTGACCATCTGCGAATGTGCTCATGTTGTTTCGTGGAGTTGATTGTGTCGCAATAAGATCAGTGAACACCATGATGAGTGCTACGTAGATCCTCCCTGGAGAGGGCCTCTGCTTTGGGGTTGGGTTCGAAAACAGTGGGATATTATTGGGATGTTGTGGTGGGTAGGGACTGCTGAAGGTTGGTCTTCTTTATTGTATGAACTGTGGTCTGTTGCTGTTATACCAGGTTGGTGTAGCCAGGATCTGCGGTTGAGGTGCCAGTTGAGTCTGAGAGACTGTTGCGGGTAAGGTACTTGCCGTTTGACGTGTATGGCCGGTGGGGCTGCTTAATGCCGTTGCTGATCGCATTGACCAGTGTACCCTGTGACGCCTCCTGTTCTTTGTTTTCTGTTTCTGTTGGGGTTAGGGCGTGCAGGAGGTTCTTGACCTGTACGCCTGGTTGAGGGCTTTGAGGGTGTGGGAATTTCCTGGGCATTGATTGGGTGTTTTGAACTAGAACATAAAAAAGGAGGAACACGCTCAGGGAGGGCCTGCTGTGGCAATACTAGGCAGGTCCTTTTCAATTCTTCCCACTAACTAAACATTTGCCCAAACCCAATTGTCAATGCAGCCAAAAGAAATAAGCTCTGATGTGAAAGTCCCATTCAATCCAACCCTCCCATCATGTATTATCCACTGATCTGAAATCTAATGGGACACAGTCCAGCTCAATAAACCCCAACTAGGAGACTGTTCCTATCATAACTACCATATTTCAAACTTTATTTCCTATGTCCTTTCTAAATCTAAATTATCTATTTTAAATCCATTACTGCGGGTTCTCTCTTGGAGAGACATCCTCAAGGACCACGTATATAATATCCCATTTATTAATAACCTAGCTTCCACTTATACACTTCGGATCAGGTCTCCCCTCATTCTTCATCTAACAAGTGTATGTAACTTAGTCTCAATCCTTTCTTCATAAGGAAGATTCTCTAAAAGCTATGATTAATTTGTATTCCTACGCTGATATTTTCTAACGAATTTATGTCCATTTTGTAATTTGGAGACCAGGGAACTGGCTGCATAATGTAGGTGAGGCCTTACTTATGATGTATAACGCTGCAGTATGACCATCTGACTTGTTTGCTTTCATTATTGATATATAATTCCAGTAATTCTATTTGCCTTATTACGTTCGTTAGGCATTGCCTGTCTTGCCTTTACGTTTGCTGCTCACCATAACCCAAGTCCTTTATCGCAATCTTGTATGGCTAAGTTCTAATCATTTAAACTATAAGTACTGGGTTTATGGGACTCCCAAGCGTCAGAACCTTGCATGTGCGCTTCTACATTGAACTGCATCTGCCACTTTTCTGAACAAGATAGAGTTTGTTTAAAATCTTCCTGATGTTCCTATAACATCTACGTTGATCAATTATCTACCTTCTTTGTGTCATCGTGCGAATTTGCCTCATATCAATAGTAATTCCGCTCTCAAGGATCATTGATATATATTAATAAACAACAACGGGCCCATGAGGTGATTCCTGTGGTAACGCCTTGTTACAGATCCCACACGGATTTAACCCTTTTTGGACACTCTATGCTCCTGTCAGTGAGCCTGACTCGATTCACTGAGAGCACTTTTCCCCCATGCAAGAGCTGCCACTTTCTTTAAAGTCTATGGTGCGGAATCTATTCAAGAGCCTAACTAAAATCTAAGTTAAATAATATCAAAAATTCTTTATTGTGGTCAACAGCCTCAAATGCTTTACTGAGAAAGTAATAAATTAGTTAGACAAGACCGTCCTTTGTGAATCCCTGTGAGTATCATTAATCAAGCTATGCTTATTGAGATGGCTGCTTCTTATAATCTCCGTATAAGTGACTTAGTTAATTTGCCTACATTGAGGACAGGCTTATTGTGTGGTAATTTGACGGTACGACTTGTCCCCGTTTTAAAATAGGAGTTAATTAGCCATCTCCACATATTCAGACACTATAATGTATGAAGAGATAATTAAAATATTAGTTAATGGTCACAGAGTCCATTTTGCATTCCTAAGAAACCCTTGAAAAACTATCAGGACGGCGAACTAACTTTGCTTTCACGGTCTGTATATCTGCTTCAAACATCTCACGAGTGACTGTGATGTTACATAATTTATCTTCTTCTAGCCCAATGTAAAAAATTAATTACTGGAATTTTGTTAGTGTCTTACTGTGTAAAAAAAAAAAAAATCAAAAAAAAATTGAGAGAAAATATTATTTTATAAAATACAAGGCACATTTCATACTTTTGTCAGTAAGGTGCCCATAGTTTTTTTAAGGGTGACCTATCTTTATCTTTACTTTTGTTCTTTTGACTGAGAAAAAAACTTTTGGGGTTAGTTTTAGAAGCCCTTGCAACTTTCTAATTTCATTGTCCTTTTTGCTTTTCTTATCCCCTTTTAATGTCCCTCTTAATGTCATTTATACTGATTCATAAGATTCCTCCTTCACCTCTTTTTGAATGCCTATAAATTCCTTTCTATGCCCTAGCAGATATTTGAGCCTATTTTTTTTTATTATTTTTATTATCACACTGGCCCATTCCCCCAAGGCAGGGTGGCCCGGAAAAAGAAAAAATAATTTCACCTCAATTCACTCCATCTGTCTTGCCAGAAGGTGTGTTTACACTAAAGGTTTTAAACGGCAACATTTTCACCCCTCCTTCTGAGTGCTGGCACTGTACTTCCCATTCAGGACTCAAGTTTCGGCCTGCGTGTTCCTTGAATCCCTTCATAAATGTTACTTGCTTCACACTCCAAACAGCAACGTCATGTATTTAAAAAACCATTTGTCTCATCACTCCTATCAAACACACTCACGCATGCTGCTGGAAGTCAAGCCCTCGCACACAAATCTTTAACTCCTCAACTGTCTCGCCGAACCTACCCCGCCTTCATTCACTACAGACTGATACACTCTTGAAGTCATTCTGGTACGATTCCATTCTATCTTCATGTCGAACCACTCTAACAACCTTCCTCGGCCCTCTGGACAACAGTTTTGGTAATCCCGACTCCTCCTAACCATTCCCAAAGACTATGAATTCTCTGCTATAATATCACACCACACATTGCCCTCAGTATGACATCTCCACTGCTCAAGATTCTTCTCGCTGCAACATTCAATCACCTGCTTCACACCAGATTTTAGAGCGTTGTAAAACTATGCTTTCTCATTCAATCCCTCTTGCCCTCCAAGGAAAAAGTTCTTTGGTCCCAGATTAAGTGCACATACTCTTTTTTCCTCATCAATTCTATGATTCACGCATTTTCATAGACCTTTGCTGACACGTCCACTCCCAAATTTCTGAAACGTTCACCTCTCCATATCTCTCTCCTCCAATCTGTTATTCATCGTTCATCACCTAATCTGTTGTTTCCTCATAACCTTACTCTTCTGTATTCACCTTTACTTTTCTTCTCTTTGCACACCCTACAAAATTCATCCACTCCATTTACATCTTCTCTTCAGATCCCCAAGAGCCATTTGTCATCCAGCACAGAGAGCGTGTGAAACTCCCCACTTGTGTGTGATTCTTTATCTTTTAAATCCAAGCCTCTTGCCAAGACCCTGCATTTACTTCTATACAACCCATCTTAAATATATTAAAAACCCGGTGAATCACAACTCCTGGATCTAAGGCCTCTACTTTTACTGGAGAAAAAATTTCCCTCTTTCGACCATATCTACTTGAGCCTCATATCCTCGTTAAAAACTTTACTGCTTGCAGTAAACCTACCTCTACACCATACACTGAACATCTGCCCATTGCCCCCTAATCCACCTCTGTCTATGTTTTCCAATTCCATAAATGCACAAAGACCTGTTAGCCTTATCTAAATACTGTTCACTTATATGTTTCACTTGAGCCTATTATTCAATCCATTTATGGGATCATTTCTATTTGATCTAATTTCTTTTTATGGGATAACGCACTTGAGCACATGTATAGTGTTCAGAAAACTAGTCATATAATAGCTCTCTTTCGTTACCCCAGTCACACGATGATAAGTGTCTCTAAGCCCATCGTAATCTGCTTAAGTGAAAATCTGGGATGTTACTGAGTTATTGTCAAGTTCTTCCATTCAATGCTAAATGTAATTGATTTGTGGTCGCTAGCACCAAGTTACTCTGAAATTTTCTAAAATTTTTAACAAGGATTCATGGTTTTACCATATACTATGTCAAGCAGGTTATTACCTTGTAGTGTTCTGTCACAAATGCTTCAAAAATACAACCCTGAACTACTTCTAAGTAGAAATCGTTTATGATTCTAATTCCCAGTCACGAAAATTCCAATCAATATGACTAAAGTTAAAGTCTCTCTAGAATTATATCTTTATCGTGCCTTGTGGCCTTGTAACAGATTTCCTCCATAGTAGTTTACCTTGGTCCCGATCTAAGTTTTGGGGGACGGTTATCCTCTCTAAAATCTGTTTTTCATGCCCTCTGAAAATTTATCCAAACAGACTCTGTATGTGTTTACTTCAGACCTAATTCCCATTTTTATGCACAGTTCAAGCGATCACGGACATACAATGACACCCTACCCCTCCCAATACTTCTATCTTCAGTGGAATCAATTTATCCTCGAATATGACCTTCCGCAGTATGTCCCAACTTTTTGAATTAAACCACATCTCGGCTTTTAAGGCAAATACATCAATGTTACCTACACTAGCAAATAATGTTCAACTCGTCCATCTTATTCCTTCACTGCGGCAATTAGCATTAATAAACATTGGTAAGACTCTCCTTTCTCCTTATACCCATTCCTGCCTCTTTTTTATTTTTCTACTTAAACCTATACTGTCCTTATCACCAGGTCCTGGCTTTTCAATATCTATCTCGTCTCATTATTACTAGTTCCCTAGAACATCGTAATATTATAACTGGGACTTCCATGTTTTTTCTGCCAAACCCATACCACTAATAATGCCTCGTATAAAGATAACTGCTCCTCACTGCAGTTTGCCTGTGCTCCCACCCCACTCATAGATAAGTGATTACCCAGCCCTAGCATACATGTCATTTCTGCCATAGAAGAGGTCCAGTTGTCAATGAATGTTACGCATTTTACCTTACAGTATTTGTCCAGCCAGCAATGACACCAATTGCCCTGGGACAACCATTCATTCCCAACTCCCTCTTGGCAAAATACCACATATGAGAGGGTTCCCCACCCTTTACTCTAATTATTTACTATTGCGGAAACTATAATGCTAATCTGGGTCTTACTCTACGTCTACAACATCGTTGCCTCCAGCACTGAGGGACAGAATATAGGATTGCTTCCCATTACCTCTCATGAATGTCATCGACGGGCTAACATTATTCCTCCATCCCAGCTCAGGGAAAGCAAACTCTCTGTCTCCTATCCTGTCCTTCAAGCAGATCGCCTATCCATATACTAACTGGCTATCCCCCAACAACAATATTCGTTCGTTCTTATGTCTTTGTCGTGACGTTTCCAGTGTTCGACTCACATTCGTGGGTAGCACTGAGAATGTATTGGATGGTTTCCACAAAACAGTTTCCACGGCAGTATCTTTCTTTCATCGTTTCTACCTTTCCTTTTGTTTCTAGATCGACCAAATTCTTTCCCCTGCTGTCCAGACTCTGACAGTCTTCCCTTCTTGACTGAGGACTCAATACTGGAGGACCATATCCGAAATCTTTTTGTTTTCTGGTCAGTCGGCCGATTTTCATATTCGCCAACTGTCAATTCTTACATTAAGTGTTGATAGGTAAAGTTGCTCGATGAGGGCATCTTGCTTCAATTCTAGAGATGTGCGCAAACAGGTCTTCCACAGGAGCCAAGTACACCGTCAACACTGCGCAAAAGCCAATCAATCAGGAGCTATGGCAGCACGTCCGCATGGCCCAAATAGCGATGCGAACACTGCTGGAGAGATCTGTGTCTATGAGGGGTTCTCTGCACACATCGTTTTCTGAGAGTGATGATCTGCGTAGCCTGTTGCCGAGTTTTGGGCTTTCCAGACTCCTAGAATTCTGGCCGAGCCTCTTGGGGGCATCTGAGGATTCCAGGCATGGTGTTTCTGCCTGCAGTTTGGGCATTGTGGGAGGAGGGTGGAAATGAATTTTTAGCTTGGTGATGCATTCCTCGGTATGGGGTGGTTCTGGTGCAGACACAGCAAATTACCTGTTCGGCAAGAGGCACCCAGGTGTCCATAACGCTGACATTGATAACAGCAAACTGGTTTGCTGTGTTGGTCCTGACATCGTACCTGCCCCAAGAACCGAGGTCAGCTGGGAGGTAGTGGTCCTACATGCTGAATGAGGAACCTGTTTGGGTTGGTGCGTGCCTGCCGTCTTAGCCTTGAGACGTTGAGCTGATACCACACTGGGGTGAGCGGCTACGCCTCGATGGGCTCATCGGTGGGTTTGCATCACTACACCCTTGGTGTCTTCTTGCGAGGGAGTCAGTTCTCCAGGTAATGAGCAATCTATCTCCATGACTCTCTTCAAGGTGGTAACATTTCCTTGTTGTGAGGAGTCAATATTGGTTCTCCCTCAAGTTGAACATATCTTGAACTTCAGGTTGTGTCGTGATTCCAGGTATGAAGCGAATGTACGATTTAAATTGGGTTATTGAAACTTCATTTTGTCACTCCTACTATACACCACTAGTGAAGATCGAAATGGATAGCACTAGTAGGCGTTGCACCACTCTGAGCCTTTATATACCTCTGTGTCATATACTGTTTGGATCGGATTGACATAAGCTCTGAGAAGTGAGCGTAAACGTTGCCATAATAATGTCCCATTAGTTGCACTAGAGTCTTTTTACTTTACAGATTGTCGGTTATTCTACCAAGCATTATTACACCACCCATTAGGACGGCTTACTTCAGTGGCCTATATACCCAACAACAAACACTCTCGTGAACATACATAATGACTATTTATTCATTCTTAGAGTTATTCAGTGTTTATATGTTATTAATATTGTTTATTATGTCATATCGTGGAATTGTGATAGATATAAATAAGTTGTAGAGTTGATATTACCTGTCATATTCTCAACAATAAAATTGCGCATCCCTCCTCACGCAAACATTGCAGTTGGCTGTTGGCCATGCAGCAAGTCCTTACAATCCTTCCACATGAAATAAAATGAAGAACATGAGGTCTACTGGCCCATACAAGGCGCGTCACTTATCAAAATGACTAATCACAAGCTACCAAGAATTGGTAGGTACGGACATAGGCAACAGTTTTAGCAACTTTATTCCAATATGTTTCGCTTACACAGTAAGCTTCTTTTTTTTCAGACGAAAATACAGAAATTAGGCAGAACAGTAGAGTCGCTGAAGAAGATGTTATCTAGTCCATCACCTTGAAGTCGTAGCAATTGTGGTTGTCGTCCTATCTTGGAGAAGTTCAGTTCTAGTCAGGAAAACGATCTGAAGATCAAGCAGACAGTGTGGAGACTTAAATACTGTCGTGGGAGAGGTGCTGATTAGTTAGTAGTGAGTGGGAATGTAGCACCTGGAGAGGTCTGTATATCAATCTGTCAGTATTGTATACATTTTGATGTTCATCTTGTCAGACACTGCAACACATGGCATCTTGGTACAGAAAACCTTGGACAACTTTTCAGTGAGAATTGTTTGATCTGAGAGGGACATGACTTCAGTGGTACATTCTCACTATACTACTACTCTGCACGCTCTCCCTTCCGACAGTATTCAAGTCCTCCGCACTGTCGCTTGATCTTCCAGCCCCCCCCCTGATAGTTCTGTTATTGAACTGGAATTTCTCAGGGAAGAGGGACTGCAACCTCAAATTCTACGAACTTCAAGGGTGATGGACTGATTACATCATCTTCACATCTCTACTGTACCTGTACTTTCTGTATTAGACGAAGCAGCAACTGTGTAGGCAAAACGGTTTCGAATAAAGTAGCCTAAATGTTGCCTATGTGTCGTATACAAACGGTTGGTATTTGTATACATTGTATACCCATGAATTTATCCCGTACCAATGACACAATCAGACTCAGCTCTCCACTCATATATTTGTCCAATCATCTTCTATTAAAGCTACCCAATGATCTAGCTGATCACATACTGGTAAGTGTGATGTTATTAGAACTTAAAGTATGTAGTTAAAGGACACAAGTGCAAACTAATGTGACATTTTATTGTGCACCGTTTTTGCTCTCTGGATTTTTGTCAAGCGATCAAAGAGTCTATGGACAACAGAGGCATTTAAAGAATCAGAGTGAGGAGCAAATACTAGTGTTTAGTAAACCCCCCCCCCCCCCCCCCCCCCCCCCTATAGTGTAGTAGTAATCGGCAAAAGCTGTAGTCCAGTAGTAGAATACATATGTAGGGAGCATTAATTGTTCATGAGGTAAAAGGATATAAAAGCTATTATTGGGTAACATAAAAATAGGTTGGACAATTATAGACTGGATAGAGGAAGGCCTACGTCCACTCCCAAATATCTGAATGTATTCAGATATATGGAGTGGACGTCTGTCAGCGGATGGGTCTCTGAAAGATGAGGTGAATCATAGATATTGATGGAGGGGAAAAGGTGTGATGGAGTGGTGCACTTAGGAGTCTGGTGGAGACAAAGAACTTTGTCCTATGGAGGCAAAGAGGGGATGTATGGAAGTATATGTTTTACAACGTCTTATCTGGGGGAAGCATGGGTAATGATGTGCAGCGATGAGAAGGCTGGAGGCAGTGGAGATGTCATGTTGAGAGCAATGTGTGTGTGAGATATAAGCAGAGAATTCGTAGTTTGGAAGTTAGGAGGAAGGTGCAGGATTACAAAACTTTGTCCTGCGGGAACTGAGATGGGTTGTTGAGGTGGTTCATGACATGGTGGAGAGAATGGAGCGAATACAGAATAACTTCAAGAGTGTATCAGTCTGTAGTGGAAGGAAGGCGGGGTAGGGGTCAGGCTAGGAAAGGTTGGATGGGAGGGGTAAAGGAGGTTTTGGTTGTGCGAGGGGCTTGAGACTTCAGCATGGCATGGGTGAGCATGTTTGATAAGGAGTGATGGAGCAAATGGGTTTGATCTTGACGTTGCTGTTGGAATGTGAGCAAAAGTAACTATTTATGAAGGGGTTCAGGGAAACTGGCAGGCGGACTGGAGTCCTGGAGATGTGAGAGTACAGTGCCTGCATCTGGAAGGAGGGTAGTATATGTTGATGTTTAAAACGTAGTGTAAAGCACCCTTCTGGCAGACAGTGATAGAGTGGAATGTGGTGAAAGTTTTTCTTTTTGGGCCACCTGCATTTGGTGTGAATCGGCAGGGTGATAATAATAATAGAGAAGGCCTTTCCTTTTTTCACTCTTGTAATTTGCTTGCTGTTGTATAACAGGAGAGCTATGTGATGGCAGGGTTTTACTGTTTTCAGGAGGATTCTCGCTAAGACTTCAGAGATTGTTGAGCTGCGTAGTTTTCGCTGTAATTGTATTCGAAACAGCATTCAGTGCCGATGGCAGGCACTGCGTCTGTGGAAATTAGTTTCTTTGATACTAATTGGGAATCCCGAATTTCAGAGATTTTGGTGGAATTTCGGTGGTTGTACACAGGTGTTGTTCAAGTTATCCTTCTGACATGCATAAATGTGTTCATTGAACAGGAACACTGCAACAGGCCTGCTGGCCCATACTAGGCAGGTCCTTCACAAATCCAACCCACTAACAGAACAAATGCTACCCAAGCAATAAGCTCAGGTGCAAGTCTGACTCAAATCCAACCCCTCTCACTCATGTACGTATTTATCCAGCCATAGCTTTTAGAACATAAGAAAGGAAGAACAGCGCAATAGGCCTGTTGCATCTCTCTGCTTTGTATTGGACTGATGAAGCCACTGTGTGGCGAAATGTTTCCTAAATAAAGATTCCCATATGGTGCATAAGTGCCTCAATCTTTAACTTGTTGGTTTTCAAAACCATTCATCACAACTGTCAGACACTGCATCATCATGGGATCTTGATACAAGGAATTCTCCAACTTGTTCAACCTTTGGATGAAGACCTACTTCGAATAGTGGATGGTACTACTATGACCCCACCTCCCCCTGCTTCGCCTCACCTGACTACAGTATATAAGCCATGTCTACGGCCCTATGCTGTACATTCTACAAGATTGATGGACTGAACACATCGACTCCAGGCTGAGGGACTGATTACCTCAATCTCCTCCTCGTCTTGCACCTCTCTGCTTTGTATTGGACTGATGAAGCCACTGTGTGGCTAAACGTTTCCTAATAAAGATTCCCATATGGTGCATAAGTGTCTCAATCTTCAACTTGTTGGTTTTCAAAACCATTGATCACAATGTGCTTTGTGTAGTATAACAAGAGAGACTGTGATGGCAGGGTTTACTTTTTTCAGGAGGATTCTCTCTTAAGACTTCAGAGATAGTGAAGCTGCCGTTGTTTTGTTTATTGTATTCGAAACAGCGATCAGTGCTGATTCGAGGCACTTGTGTCTGCGGAAATTAGTTTCTTTGATCACTAATTGGGCATCCCTGAATTTCATGAGACGAGCATAAACAAAGGAGATATTAATAAGGGATTGAGGGTGTCGAACTAGGTAAGAACCAGAAATAATGGATTTAATTTGATAAATTTAGATTTAGAAAGGACATAGGTAAGTACTGGTTTTCTAACAGAGTTGTGGATGCGTTGAACAATCTTCCCAGTGGGGTGATAGAGGCTAAGACCTTGAGTAGCTTTAAGAAGAGATTGGACAAATATATGAGTGGGAGGGGCTGCGTTTGATTAGTGTCATTGGGTACGGGAGTTAATTCTTGGGTAGCTTTGGGTAGAGGTCATTTTGATAAGGACCTGCCTTGTATGGGCTAGTAGGCCTTCTACAGTGTTTTCCCCCATTCTTATGTTCTTATGTTCTTATTGGTGGAATTTCGGTGTCGTACACAGGCGTTGTTCAAGTTATCGTTCCTACGTGCGTAAATGCGTTCATTGAACAGGAACACTGCAACAGGCCTGCTGGCCCATACTAGGCAGGTCCTTCACAAATCCAACCCACTAACAGAACAAATGCTACCCAAGCAATAAGCTCAGGTGCAAATCTGACTCAAATCCAACCCCCCTCACTCATGTACGTAATCTATCCAGCCATAGCTTTTAGAACATAAGAAAGGAAGAACAGCGCAATAGGCCTGTTGGCCCATACTAGGCAGGTGCTTCACAAATCCAACAACCACTAACAGCATAACTGCTTATACCCAAGCAATAAGCTTTGATAAATTGCTGAATCACTAAAGAAGACACCCTCTACCACCAGCACTACCACATTCTAATACTATTACAATGCTACCACCTTAAGAACATAAGAAGGAGATCACTGCAGCAGGCCTTTTGGCCCATACTAGGCGGGCCCTTAAAAATCCACCCCGCTAAAAAAACATTTCCCCAAACCCCAATTTTTCAATGCTCCCAGAAATAAGTTTTTAATAATATCCCTCATTTGCAAGTCCCATAACCCAACCCCTCTTTTAAATTTATTATCCAACCAAAATTTGAAAATCCCCCAAAGTCCTAGCCTCAATAACAAAAGGCCAGTATTACAACCTTTACTTTAGTAACGGTAAAGTGTACTTATTTCAGTGGTGACGTGTACTTAGCTTTGTGAAGCCTGTTTGTGTTTCTGTAAATCTCCCCGGGGATGCCCTCTCTGAGAACTTTTACCAGCAGCTGAGAGAGGAGCTCAGAGTTGCTAAGATGGGTATGGCGATTAACGGAGAAAGAACAAGAGGATTCGTGTAATCCTCCTTTGGGGTCCCCGGTTTTAAGAGGGGAGCTTGGGCATGGCCGGGCAACTGGAACCCGCTGAAGATCAAAAAAACGGTTGGAGAGGCAGAAACAACGAGGGAAAACCCGAAGACTACCATGGAAACTTCCCCCCATTCTCGGTACTACTGAGAATGTGATGTTCTATGGGAAAAAACAAAAAACACAAAGAAGCATTTGGGAGACATGAGTGAGACATCCCCAGAAAACCCCAAAGAAGCCATCGAGAACGTTTTTACGAATTCTACAAGTGGTGAATGTACCTGGCGAATGTGAGCGACTATCAGAGCATCACGATGGACGTGCCAAGGAAGGTAAAAAAAATTGTTGTTGTTGGGGATGCCAGATTAGGTACATGGGTAGGGCATTCTGTTGAAGGAAGAGTAGGAGGAGGATGTGTTTTCCGGGGCTTGGATGAAGGATATTTTTAGCCGTCTGGGTGAATCATAAGGGTAAGGGAGGGAATCCTTTATCTTTCAGTGCTGGAGGCAACGATGTTGGGAGGTAGGGGGTGAGGACCTGATTTTGGGTTAGGGCAGCAAAAGAGAAATTAGGGGAAGGGGGGGAAAACCCGTCATATGTGGCATTTTGCCCAAAGGGGAGATTGGAAAGAAAAGGTTGTCCCGAGCAATTTTGTCAATTGCTGGCTGGACAAAAATACTGTAAGGAAAATGCAGTAACATTTTATTGACAATGGGCCTCTTCTTGGGGAGAAATGACATGTTCCCGGGGGCGGGGTTCACTTATCTAGGGGTGGGGTGGGAGCACTGGCCAACGCAGTGGGGGGAGTGTTAGGTCTTTTTAAAATAGGAAAAGTTAGGGTATTTGGGTTTTTGGGGAAAACTGTGAAGTCGCAGGGTAGTAATATGGTATAGGAGAATATAAAGGCAAAATGGGTGGGGGAAAAAATGGAA
>NW_026502196.1:0-10294 GCF_026875155.1 Cherax quadricarinatus | reverse complement strand
AGTTTATTCTTCCCAACAGCCGGGGTTGCATAAAGTCTAAAAAAGTACTTTCCAAGTAACACAGAGTCGCCATCGCTTCTCCACTTCAAAAAAGGATCTAACCAGGACAAAACCCAAGCACCACAAAACAGTCAATGCAGGAGTTTACACTATACCTGTGGAGGCTGTGACAAGATCTACGTAGGTGAAACAGCAAGAAACCTCGACACCCGCCTCAATGAACACATATACGCATGTAGGAACGACAACTTAAACAACGCCTGTGTACAACACCGAAATTCCACCAATCATCTTATGAAATTCAGAGACGCCCAATTAGTGATAAAAGAAACTAATTTCCGCACACGCAAGTGCCTTGAATCAGCACTGATCGCTGTTCGAATACAATTAAACTAAAACAACGGCAGCTCACATCTCCGAAGTCTTAGCAAGAATCCTCCTGAAAACAGTAAACCCTGCCATCACATAGTCTCTCCTGTTATACTACACAAAGCACAGAGAGTGAACACTGAAACAACCTGCCTCATTCCAGTTTATATTTGTCCAACCTATTTTTATGTTACCCAAGTAATAGCTTTTATATCCTTTTACTCATGTACGAATTAATTGCTTTTGTCACTACCACTACTACTACTACTACTACCACTAGTGAACATCGAAATGGTACCTCACTAGTATTCACCTCACTCTGAGCCTTTATATACCCTCTGTGTCCATGTATTGTTTGTAATGGCTTGATAAAGCTCCTGGAGAGCGAAACGTTGCCACAATAAATGTCACATTAGTTGCACTTGTGTCCTTTTACTTTACATATTGTCGGTAATTCTACCAACTTTATTACAATCTGTCGGACACCGCAACATAATGGACATTTCATGCAGACGTTATTTGGACACCCTTCTTCGTGCTCACAGCTATCGCAACAGACACAACTTCCTACAAGATTGCCTGGCAGAGAAGGTGATCCCTAAGTCTACTCCTGCACAACTCTCCAACTCCAAGCACCCCTTCTCTCCAGCTACCCAAGCTTACTTAACTGAATGTGCCGAAGAACTTTCTAACATCGCTAAGGAAACCTTTGAAACTGCAAGGAATATGAGGGCCAATCTTCAGATTGACCAACACACTGCTGAGCATATTCTCAGCACAGTCACCACAGCTAACCTCCAACAGAAGATCAAACTCAATCGCAAACTTCAGTACCTCTGCACTAACAGTCGGTGGAAGGAAATGGGACGCGAATCCCTGATAAACAACTTATCGTCACCACACTTAACCGACTACGAGAAACAAGCACTGAGTCTGGGACTCAAATTTACCACCAACATACGCAAACCTAACTATCAACTCAATCTTGTTACAGGAACCATAGACACAGTGACAGCAACTTCCAGAAGGGTTATATACAGGGCCTTCTCACTGCAGCTTTTATGTGAACCTTCTTCTTCTAATCTTCCTAGAAGATACATCACTGCCCTTAAGGACCTCGCCAACGACCCCAACATTATCGTCACCACCGCCGACAAAGGAGGTGGAGTCGTCATACTCAACACCAGTGACTACAACACTTAAAATGATGGACCTTTTGAATGATCAATCTACATACGAACCTATCAGCACTCAACAGTGGGAGACGCTCACCAAAGACTTTCTATACAAAAGCAGACAAATACTTCAAACGCACTAGAGAAGGGAAGAAACTTCTGTACTTGTTACCAAGCAACCCTAAACCAGCACACATGTATGGTTTACCCAAGACCCATAAACACAATATTCCTCTCAGACCAAACAAGTCAGGAATAGGCAGTGCTCCACACAAACTATCCGGAAAGTTTCTTGCCAAACATCTTCCTGCCTCTGGTACCAGCATCCCCGCTCATCTAACACTCAGGCGACCTTCTCACCGCAACCGTAACCTCTCCAACCGTAACAAGAAACTAAGCGTTTTTGGATGTGACTTCCCTCCTTCACAAAAGTACCTATCTAAATAAAGCCATCGAGGTTCTACGACTTAAAGTCAACCAGACCTTATTTTCCCTTTACCTCCCTGAGATTTTGTTGACTTGATTGAACTCTGTGTTAACTTCAACTGTTTTTCCTTCAATACAAGCCTCTACAAACAAACCTAACCGCATGGGGAATGGGTCCCCAATAAGTCGTCCAGCCTACATATACATGAACAACCTGAGTCCGAACACGTCGCCAACATCATCCCTTCAAGTCGTCCACTTGGGATTACGTTACGTGGACGATGTCCTCGTAATAACTCCCCCAAAACGTTTTGATGTACGGGATCTCAAGCAAGCTCAACGCAGTTGAACCAGCGATTCAGTTTACACTAGAAAAGAGTCCAATGACAAGCTACCTTTCCTCGACGTCCTCATTCACAAAGTAAAGACAACAACCTAATGATTTCAAGTTTATCGAAACCCACCAATAAACATCGATCTCACACACTTCTATCCAGTCAAGATACCAAGACCAAAAGAGGCATCATCATACGGTTCCCTTAAGAGCATACCGGGAATTTGTAGTCCTGAGTTTCTTGAGACGAGGAATGTACTTACATTCACCAAACATTCACTGAGTACAATTTCCTTCTTTTTTCATCAAAGACTTGCACAGAAAAGAGCTCTCAGATCATCAATTCTCCACGCATCACACCGCTCCCAACAAAGTTATAATTTCTTCCCAACACCAGGTTGCACTAAACGTCTCAAAAGAACTTTCACAGCTAACACCAGAGTCCCATCGCTTCTACCACTTCAATATAGGATCTTAACAGGCCAAAACCCAAGCACCACGAACCAGTCAATGCAGGAGTTTACACTATACCACTGTGGAGGCTGTGAAAGAATCTATGGCGTAGTGAAACAGCAAGAAACCTCGACACCCGCCCAAAGAACACATCTACGCATGTAGAACGACAACATATTAGAACAACGCCTTGTGTACAACACCGAGAAATTCCACCAATCATCTATGAAATTCAGAGACGCCCAATTAGTGATAAAAGAAACTAATTTTCCGCACACGCAAATGCCTTGAATCAGCACTGACGCTGTTTCGAATACAATTAAACAAAAACACGGCAGCTTCACCATCTCCGAAGTCTTAGCAAGAATCCTCCTGAAAAACAGTAAACCCTGCCATCACATAGTCTCTCCTGTTATAACTACATCAAAGCACAGAGAGTGACACTGAAACAACCTGCCTCATTCCAGTTTATATTTGTCCCAACCTCTTTTTATGTTACCCAAGTAATAGCTTTTATATCCTTTTACTCATGTACAATTAATTTGCTTTTGTCACTACCACAACTACTACTACTACTACCCCTAGTGAACATCGGAATGGTACCTCACTAGTATTCACCTTCACTCTGAGCCTTAATAATACCCTCTGTGTCCATGTATTGTTTGTAATGGCTTGATAAAGCTCCTGGAGAGCGAAACGTTGCCACAATAAATGTCACATTAGTTGCACTTTTGTCCTTTTACGAAACAGATTATGACAGGGAGAAATGGTATGGTGAACCACAAGGATGTGGAAAAAGACAACTTATACAGTTCAGGACATTTAATTAAAGGAAACGTTTCGCCACGGTGGCTTCCTTCAGTCCTAATACAGAGAAAACTAAGAAAAACTCACATATAAAAGGGGGGGGGGGGGGGGGGGGGGGGGGAAAAATATAGTGGTTGGGAGTCATGGTGAGGTGAAGCGTGGTAGAGTGGTAATAGTAGTAGTAGTAGAAATGGAACTAAGGAGGTGAGGTTAGAGAGGGACCTGCTGGCATCAAGTAACACCAGTTCCCAGGATGGGTAATATCCTCTTGCTTAGTAATTTTGAAATACTGTAACTACCCGGATTTTTGCTTTAATAGTGTTACTGACAGAAATTAGTGCAGCTTCCAATGCATTTTCTCCGTCTTAAAGTCCGTCTGCATTTAATAACTAGTTTAAGCTTCATTGAATTTCATATGTCCAAACATCGTCTCTATGTTGAACACATGCGTTTTTGCGGTCATCATTTCTGCAAGCATTTTTGTGTTCTTGCTATTCTAATGTCCAGATTTCTGGCTGTTCCCCTACATATACTTTGTCACACCCCCTCATGGTATTGTGTAGATTCCTGCACTTGTGCCATAATCATGCTGGGTTTTTGTATCAGGTTCCTAATAGTAGTTGAAGAGCTGGTAGATATTTTAGCCAGTTTTCCTGTCAAAACATTTTTGAAACATTAGTGCAACGTTGCTGACCGGTAAACTATGTAACTTGAGGCTTTTCCTTCAATTTGATAGGTGTTTGGCTGCTGAGGATACGTGTTTCACTTTCCTGCAGTCACGTAGAATGTAGGGGAAAGTGTAGTGAACTAAAAGGAGTTGGTGAAGGTATGTACATTCTTCTCGAGGAACTGCGGGACTGGAAATTCTGTAGGCTCTCAGAAAGAAGCCAATAACTATCCCATCTTTTAGTTCTTGTGTCATGGAGTGAGAGAAGAAATGTAGAAGATCATTCTGTAGGTAGGCTTCCGGTAGACTTAAAAAGAAAGTTTTGCTTCCCCTGTGCGTAAGAAACGTCGAGAAAAGGTAACTGGTTGTTCCTCTCCTCCTCTAGAGTAAATTTAATAGTAGGTTCCAGATTGTTGATGGTGTTGAGATGGCCTTACGTCAGGGGGGGAGATTTTTGGGTACAATGGAGACCCAAATAATCCATCTACGTACCGCATCCAAGTAACCTGAACGAGGGATGTTATTGAGATCCTTTCTTGATTCCAGGTCCTCCAATATATAAATTGGCATAACTGCACTAAGGGGGGATCCCATGGCCTATCCGAAAGTTTGTTTGTACTTCTTGTCCCTCGAACCTAAAACAGTATAAAGAACACAAAGTCGACAAGGCCACAAAATCCTGGCGTACAGGTAACTCTGTATCATCTATTTAATCACCACTGCGGAAGAAGATCAAAGCTGATCAACTGGGACATTGGTGAATAAGGCAGTTCTACGTCCAAAATTGCAAGCTTCTTATCACTCATGTCGAGATCCCTGATTACGGTTAGGAGGTCACCCGAATGCTTAGATGAGCCTGACTGATTTACCCAGGAGCCTTTGACAAATATTTCGCCAAAATCCTGCTAGAACTGTGAGGAGCGCTGCCGATACCAAAGATAATGGGTCTCATAGGCACATTGGTTTAGGGTCTTTGGTAAACCATAAATCTAGCTGACTTGGGGTTGGTAGGATGAGGCGCAGTGCTTTTTAGCTTCTTCTGACTTCCTGAGTAATACTGCGGGCTTACGAGAAAAGAATCTGTTTTCTCCTCCATGCATAGTTCGGGGATGGAAACGTATTTTTGGCGTCGTTCTCTATCAATAAATCTTGCATCTTACTAACGTAGTCTGTACGTGAGGATGACCACTCCCTTTGTCTCCGCTGTGGGTGATGAGAATAATCATTATTGGAAGCCTAAGTGTCTTGAGTGCCTGGGATGTTAGCGGACGAGGAATGACTGGACGACCTAGTTCAGAAACTGGCAGCTGCAATAAAGTCCCTTGTATGAAACCTTTGTTAAACTCAGAGTCACCGCAAAATGGTTTTTGATCACTGTGTCTAACTCGCATTTAGGCTTCCGTATGCCAGTAGCAAACTTGAGACCTAAGCTGAGTGCTTCGGATTCTGTATCACTGAGAACATAAGAAGAAAGGTTATTGATGATGTCAGCTCTACCAATATCTTTCCATTTGCTGTGTTGACAGAGAGAGCAAGTTTTTCTTGAGAGCCGTAGTTTCTGCTGTAGGTTGGCGGTGGTAACTTTGCTTAGGATGTGTTCGGCGGTGCGTCTGTCAGGAGTGGTTTCATACAAGGTTTCATACAAAGGTTTCATACAAGGACTTATTGCAGCTGCAGTTTCTGAACCAAGTCGTCCAGTCATTCCTCGTCGCTACCAATCCAGGCACTCAACACTAGCTTCCAATAATGGATATCACATCACCACAGCGAACAAAGGAGAGGAGTGGTCATCCTCAACAGTACAGTCTACGTTAGTAAGTATGCAAGATTTATTTGAAGCGACGCCACACATACGTTTTTCCATCCCCGAGCATGCATGGAGGATAGAAAACAGATTCTTTTCTCTCAGTAAAGACCCCGCAGTAAATACTCAGGAAAACAGAAGAAGGTAAAACTCTTGCGCCTCATCCAACCAACCCCAGTCAGCTAACTTTATGGTTTACAAAGACCCCCAAACCAATGGCCTATGAGTCCCATTACATCTGGTATCGGCAGCGCCCCTCACAGTCAGCAGGAGTTTTGGCGAAATATTTGTCAAAGCTCTCTGGGTACAATCAGTCAGGCTCATCTGAAGCATTCGGTGACCTCCTTTAACCGTATCAGGAACTCGACATGAGTGATTATGAAGCTTGCAAGTTTTGACGTGACTGCCTTATTCACCAATGTCCCAGTTGATCAAGCCATTGATCTTCTTCGCAGGGTGATTAAAGATGATACAGAGTTTACCTGTACCCGCCAAGATTTTGTGAGCCTTGGTCGAACTAGTGTTCGTTACAACTGTTTTAGATTCAGAGGACAAAAAGTACAAACAACTCTTCGGACAGTCATGGATCCCCCCTTAGTGCAGTTCTTGCAATTTATATATGGAGGACCTGGAATCAAGAAGGATCCTCCAATACATCCCTCGTTCAGTTACTTGATCGGTAGGGGGGGGGGGGGGGGGGGGGGGGGGGGGGGGGGGGCGTAGGATGATATTTTGGTCATTTAACCCAAAAATCTTGACGTACAGGGCATCCTCAACACCATCAACAATCTGGAACCTACTATTAAATTTTACTCGAGAGGAGGAGAAGACAACCAAGTTTACCTTTCTCGACGTTCTCTTACGCACAGGGAAAAGCAAACTTTCTTTAAAGTCCTAACCGGAAGCCTACTACATGAATGATCTTCTACATTTCTTCTCTCACCATGACACAAGAACTAAAAGAGGGTAGTTATTGGTCTTCTTTCTGAGAGCCTACAGAATTTCCAACTCGCCAGTTTTCCTCGAAGAAGAATGTACATACATCACCGCAACCCTTTAGTTCACTACACTTTCCCCTACACTTCATACGTGACTGCAGGAACGTGCAACACGTATCCTCAGCAAGACCACACCTATCAAATTGAGAAAAGCATCCAAGTTACATCGTTTTAACCGTCAGCACCGTTGCCACTAATGTTTCAAAAATGTTTGACAAAACTGGCTAAAATATCTACCACCTCACTACTATAGGAACCTGATACAAAACCAAAGCATGATTCTGGCACAAGTTCAGGAATTCTACACAGTACCATGTGGGGGGTGTGACAAAGTATATGTAGGGGAAACAGCCAAAATCTGGACATTAGAATACATAACACAAAATGCTGCAGAAAATGACCGCAAAAACGCATGTGTTCAACATATAGACATGTTGGACACCACATGAAATTCAATGAAGCTAAACTAGTTATTAAGAAGACGACCTTAAGACGAGAAAATGCAATTGAGACTGCACTATTTCTGTCAGTAACGACTATAAAGCAAAAATCCGGTAGTTACAGTAATTCAAAATTACTAAGCAAGTGGAATATTACCCATCACTGGAACTGGTTACTATGCCAACAGGTCCCTCTCTAACCTCACCTCCTTAGTTTCTCATACTACTCACTACTACAATTACCACCATCTACCCACGCTTCACCTCACCTGACTCCCACCACTATATATATGTGTGTTTTCCTTAGTTTTCTCTGTATTAGGACTGAAAAGCCACTCGTGTGAGAAACGTTCCTTTAATAAATGTCCTGAACTGTAACATAAGTGTCTTTTTCCACACAGATGATGACAGGTTTGTGGTTGTGGACTAACCAAAACTGCAAAACATACCTTTGAAAATAAACTCTTTAAATTTTTTTCTACATAAATAATGAAAGAAGTGAGGCAAATATGAAAAAAAAATGATCAATAACAAGAAAGCCATTGATGGAGCATCACGTGAAACCAAGATTCACAGATGGAAATAATCACTCTACAGTTATTTGGGTTATCCCAGGTTCTCTACACATACTGCTATGTTATGAGAATTATGTAACTGTTTTTGTGTTAACCTGATAAACTTACATCTGCCAGGGTGTGTTTACAACTTCACTTATACCATCATCAAAAACCATTCATCGCATTACATATATGATTTATAATTTGTAGATGAAATGGTTCAGAGAACCTATATTTTGATAAATTAAGACACATGGTGCAACTCTTGGGTATCTTTACTGAGGAAACGTTCGTCCACACGTGGCTTCATCAGTCATACAAAGGAGAATCTTGAAGAACAGGAGGAGAATGAGTAATCAGTCCCTCAAACCTTAAGTCGATGTGGTCAGTCCATCAATCTTGAATATAATACGGCATACGTCAGACACTGCCAACTTCTTGGGATCTTAATACTTAGGATTCTTCGCTTGCCTAATTCTTGGGGCAACGAGACCTACTTCCACATTGAACAAATGTGGACAACCACCTATGACTGCTGGCACCTCTCCTACCAACGGTTTTATACGCTCCTTCTCAGACACGTAATGCCGTATTCTATTCAAGATTGATGGACTGACCACATCGACTCAAGGTTGAGGGACTGATTACCTCATTCTCCTCCTGTTTCTCAAGATTCTCCTTTGTATGGACTGATGAAAGTCCACTGTGTGGCGAAACGTATCCCTCAGTAAAGATACACAAGAGTTGCACATGTGTCAATTTATCAGACAATGATTTATAAATACACAAACTAAAAATCATGATCATGTGGTATGGAAATTTCTTCAATAAGAATAATCAGTGCAATGCTATTCTTTTCACATTTTTTCTATGCTGCTTAGATCCGTCACTCACATAATCTGGTAATAGTGGGATTTTTTTTATGTACACACCTACCACAAAACATGGAATTTTAATGATGTCGATAAATGATAACCAAAATCTATTAGACCAAAAAATAATTTCAGCAAAATATATGCCCTCAGAAGGTGGACGAAATTATTATGAATACTCAAACCCACATACACAGCCCCAATGAAATAACACGCACACCATAAAGCTCCCGCTTCACACCGGGGGCCCGGTTCGATTTCCGGCGGTGGAAACATTCGACACGTTTCCTTACAACCTGTTGTCCTGTTCACCCTCGCAGCAAATAGGTACCTGGGTGTTGTCGACTGGTGTGGTCGCCAATACTGTGACAAGATTAGGGACCCCAATGGAAATAAGTTAGACAGGTCCATCGATTGACGCACTGACTTTCTTGGTTTTCCCTGGGTGGCTAACCTCCGTGGTAGAAATCCGAAACGAAATCCTATCCTATCCTATCCCGGTGAGCGAGAAACCATTCAAACATTGTAAAAAACGCTTAGAAAGTGGCAGCTCATAGGCATAGGGGAAAAAGTGAACTCATGGATCGAGTCATGGCTCTCAGACAGGAAGCAGTGTCCATAAATGGGGTTAAATCCGAATTGGGATCAGTAACAAGTGGCGTTCCACCAGGGATCAGTCTTGGCCCATTGTTGTTTATTATATCAACGATCTTGATGATTGAATTACTAGTGAAATGAGCAAATTCGCGCGGATAACAACAAAGATAGTAGGATAATTGATTCAAACGTAGGATTCAGGGAACTTCAGGACGATTTAGACAAACTCAATACCTTGTCAGAAAAGTGGCAGATCAGTTCAGTGTAGATAAAAATTTAAACCCCTTCTAAATTATTATTATTTTATTATAATCAAGGGGGAAGCGCTAAACCCGGAGGTTTTATACAGCACCTGGGGGGTGGAGGTGGAAGGCTTCGGGCTTAATTCGGGGAACTGGAGCACAGATCCAATTCCTAAATCAAGAGCCCCTTCGCCAACTCAAGGAACCTTCCTTGAGGGGCACCCTTCTAAAAAATTCCCGCAATTGCCGTCCCTGTGGTTGCGAAAAGGGATTTACGGGAATTTTTAGTCCCACCCCCTCGCCCACAAAACTCTTTACCCCTTTTTCCCAACCCTTCGAGGACGACCCTACCCTCTTTTCCTCCCCTATAGATTTTTTATGTTTCCAATGTCATTTACTTTGAATCCATTCTCTCTAAAATGACCAAACACCTCAAAACCCCTCTTGTGCCCTTGACTAATACTTTTATTACTCCACACCTTTCCTAATTTCCACACTCAAATTTTTTTCTGCATAATATTTAAAAAACCCTTAACAGAACCCCCCCCCCCTC